>JADHZB010000816.1:0-84801 GCA_015657535.1 Nephromyces sp. MM_2019
TATAATCCTACACACACATCATATACACATATTTACTGATTAAAATTAATCAAATAAAAAACTCTTATATAAAACTTAATTTCTCAGGAACATTTTACTCAAAATATGTGTGTGTGTATGTTCTTGTTTTGATTTGAAACGGGAAAAGGGAAAGGAAAATATTGATTATGTGTGTATAATTTGATGTAATTTATATATATATGTATATATAGACTCATATAATTAATTACACACACACATAATAAAACCCATATAATTACACACATATATAATTAAACTCATATAACTAGCCATACATATATATAAACGAATATTATTACACACACATATATATAGACTCATATTCATAATTACACACAATATAATACTCATACTATATACGATTCACACACACTTAAGTATTCAGGTTGTATAATGTGTATAATTATAACTAACATGTATATACATAATAAATAATTTATTCACATTATACAGTATATATAAATATCTATATTATATGTATATATATATACAATATAAGAAATTAAACAATAAATTATATAGAAACCAAATGATATAAATAATATTATCGAAAATGTGTAGATTAGAATAATTATTAAATGTGTAAAATTTGATTTATATAATAAACAATATAATGAGTACATTTAAAACATTTGACACATTTTGTTTATTGCATATATAAATATGTGTAAATTAATATATATTACACAGACGTTGACATCTTTCATTAATTGTAACAACGTATTACACACACTACTTTACTTACACTTGCCTATGTATGCACACATTTATATATATATATATATATATATATATACTTACACATTAAACCACACATTTTGTGTATATATATACACACTTGTTATATTTACACACACATTTGTATATATGTATATAAAAACAATTGTATGTACCAACACATTATATATAAAATTATACACACAAATATATATACTTATTTTATCATACACACATACCAAAAACACATACAAATATATGCACACACACTCATATTTAAACAATTTATATACAAAATTAGATATACGAATGTGTACTCTTAAAGGGAGACGTATACCCTATAATTGATTACCACATATTTAATTCATTCATACTCAATATACTACACACACATACCCTCAATAACACACAATTCACAGTATTACACACACAACTCTCTCTCACTCTCTCTACTCCTCTTCCCCCTACACAATCACAAACACACTACACTACACACATTACACATAGAATTATACACACATAGCAAACACCTACACACATACTAAACACATACATACATATAAACATACACATACACAGATACCAAACACTCTAAACATTCCATACACACATACACATACCAAATACTCTACACACTCTCTCACACCCCACCCATACTACACACACCCTCACACACAACCCCCTCACTCCCCACCCACACCCTATCCACACACCCTCACACACAACCCCCTCACTCCCCACCCACAACCTATCCACACACCCTCACACACAACCCCCCCACTCCCCACCCACACCCTATCCACACACCCACACACTACACACACACTACACACACACACACACTACACACACACACACACTACACATCCACCCACACACACACACTACACATCCACCCACACACACACACTACACCCAACCACACACACACACACTACACATCCACCCACACATACTACACAGTCCTCCCCTTCCAAACACATACACCACACACACACACTATACACACACACAAATAATGGTATTCCCTGCAGTAAAATTTTTCTCTATACTTTTACGTCAAATTTCAAAACCACTTTCATCGTTTTTACAAACACACGCGAAAAACAACGAAAATTTTAAACGTGTGTGTATAAAATTTGCAAATTGGTATAACCAAATTGAATATAAAATTCATCAAAATTTCTATCAACGTACACACAGACCCCAAATTCCTAAATTAACTGAGAAGAAAGCCCTTTCCTTAGTATGTGTGTGTAGTGAGCATGTTGTGTAGGGGGTGTGTGTGTGTGTATGTATATACGTATGTAGAGGGTATGTGGAAGGTGCATCTATATGTGTGTGTGTAGAGGGTATGTGGAAGGTGCATATATATATATGTACGTGCGTGTAGAGGGTATGTGGAAGGTGCATCTATGTGTGAGTGAATGTGTGTATAGGTATATATATATGTGTGTGTGTTTAGAGGGTATGTGGAAGGTGCATATATATATATATATATANGTTTAGAGGGTATGTGGAAGGTGCATATGTATATATATATATACACGTGTGTGTGTTTAGAGGGTATGTGGAAGGTGCATATGTATATATATATATATGTGCGTGTGTGTTTAGAGGGTATGTGGAAGGTCCATATGTATATTTATATATGTGTGTGTGTGTTTATAGGGAACAACACTGCTAGGAGAAGGATTTACTTTGGGAGTTGCGGTTGTGGCCGTCAGTTTTGAAATCACACGAAGTCAATTAAAAGAAAATACAAAAAAGAAAGAGTTATCAGACCAACTTGATTTTTTTACTGTAATGTGTGTGTGTGTGTGTGTATGTGTGTGTGTGTGTGTGTGTGTGTGTGATGTGTGTGATGTGTGTGTGATGTGTGTATGTGTGTGTGTGCGTGTGTGTGTGATGTGTGTGTGATGTGTGTGTGTGTGTGATGTGTGTGTATGTGTGTATGTGCGTGTGTGTGTGATGTAGGTGGGTGTGGGTTTGTGTGGGTGGGTGGGTGTGAGTATATGTGTGATGGAGTGTATGCATGCATGAGGGTGTGTGTGTATGTGTGTGTATGTTGGTGTGGGTGAGTGCACGGGTGAGCGTATGCTATAAACAAAAACATACCCTATATTTACAACACATGTGCATATACATTTTCTTGTAACTTACATATCTTACAAAAACACACACATATATATATATTTATATATATATAGGAAGCAATTGAGGCCTTAAAAATTGAAAATAAGAAAATAATTGAGAAATTATCAAATTTTGAAAACCAAACCAAATCTATAGTAGGAGAGGAAACAGCCATCAAACCTGTCAATCTTAAGAATGGGTAAATATATATAATAATACACACACACATTTTCTTTTTCACCAATAGACACACACACACATTTTCTTTTTCTCAAATATACACACACACACACTTTCTTTTTCACAAATTGACACACATACACATTTTCTCTTTCTCTCAAAATTAAGTACACATATACATCTTCCCCCTTTGTCAAATTCACACACACACACATACACACACACTCACACTTATATACCCCTGTATCAAAATTAACAGTGAATCATGAGTATAGTGCTCCATCATCAACTCTAAACAAAATAAATGTATCCGAAACCAATAAACACCCCCAAACTCAACACACACATACACACACTCAACACACACAGACACAACCTCATCACACACACACACACACTCAATACACACACACACAACCTCAACACACACAGACACAACCTCATCACACACACACACACACTCAATACACACACACACAACCTCAACACACACACACACACACTCAACATGCACACACACAACCTCAACCTACACACACACACATTCAACACACACACCCCCATACTCCAAATACACACAAATTGTTAGAATTTACTGGGACTGGTGTTTCATTATATACACCTAGTCAAATGAATTGGAAATGTTATGAATTTCCAAATGGCAAAAAAATTCATTATTCACCAACACCAATAACAACAGATAATACACACACACACACACACACATACACGCACACACATACACACACACACACACACATACACACACCTACACCTGAAGATGAAGATGTAGATATCCAAGAAAACATCTAAAAATATGTAAATAACTCTAAGCTCATGTTTGTATATTTTATAGATATATTTTTATATCTTAATATATATTTGTGAAATAAATATGTGTATGTGTGTGTATGTTTGTATGACTGTGTGTGTATAGTTATGTCGATACGTATACTTAGATGTGTGTACTTACATATATATATATATATATATATATATATATGTGACTATATACTTGTGAATGCGTATATATATATATAAACATAAGTATGTGTATCTTGATGTGTGTGTGTGAGTGTGTGTTTGTTTGTTTTTGTGTGTGTGTTTATGCGTGTGTGTTTGTATGTGTGTATTTGTGATATAACCATCTAATCATTATTCAATATATATATTCAACTTCTTAGGCTAATAATTGAATGGGCTTATTATTACATAAATTTGTAACATATTTCAAAATGAACTGGTCGATTTTAATTAATTATTATACATAGGAATATATATTTTCACACACATTTTGAATCAATTTAAACAGCTAATTAAATAATGTAATTAATTTTTTTTAAAGACAAACTATAAAATATTTTTGTGTGTATATATTTCAAAAATCTTGAATATTTACACATAAAATCTCTATTTTGTTTAGCTTTAATAAATTTATAAAGTTTAATTACACCAATTCATGACTATGTGTGTAAATCTCATATTCTAAGTTTTTTATATATACAATGTGTAAATTTAAAAAAATATAAAGTATATACGTATATATGGGTGTGTGAGTGTATATATTTTGAAGTATATATACAGTTTGCTTATTTATGTAGTTTAATATATATATCTATTTATGTGTGTGTGTGTGTGTGTGTGTGTGTGTGTGTGTGTGTGTGTGTGTGTGTGTGTGTGTGTGTGTGTGTATTATGGTGTGTGTGTATTATGGTGTGTGTGTATTATGGTGTGTGTGTATTATGGTGTGTTTATATATAAATATATATTTATATGGGAATGTGTATAAGTTTTGAAACGAATATATAATAGTAAATGTCTATATTCTTAAACAAATATATATAATATTTAAATTTAATAAATATCTAAAAGGTGTTTTATATATTTTTCAATTTTCATACCAAATTGAAAATACATTAATAATTGCAATCTTAGTAATATTCATACAGATATCTATAATTAACTACTATATACACACTTATAATCAAGTATACACACACACACACACATAATTAAGTATATATACATATATATATGTGTAATTAAGCATAGATATACACGTAAACAATTAAATAATTAATTGCATGTACACTAGTACATATATACTATGAATTAAGCATACACACATAATTAATCATACATTCTCAACATATATATAACTAGAAACACTAACACGCACGATTAGATTTATATATTCATATATGTGTCACACAATTAGATATATAAACACATATATGTATCAATAGATATATCTATACTAACCTAACACATAAAATTAAATCTACACATCTATATATACAACTAAATTTTTACACCCCCATAAGCAAAAATTTAATTACACACGCGCAAAAAATATACACATAATCAATTAATTACAAACATAGTACACATAAATATATTATTAATAAGCAATAATACTATTATCAACAATACACACACACATAAGTGTAAACATACACTGATTAACAAAATTCACATAATTATATATACACACACAAAATACATAATTATATCTACACACAAACACACATAATACACATATATACATAAAAATCTACTTACAAACACCAAACTCATTCACTTAGCATACACACATAAAACACGTTCACCTCAATTCACACAAAACATGTACACACATAACACATATACACACACAACACATACCACACACACAATAGAATCCAAACAATTAAAACAGTTACAAAAACATACATAGACACCGAGCACAGACATATACAATACATCCACACATTACACACATACACATATAATACAGACACACATTACACACATGCACATATAACAATATATATATATATAAATTTTTTTTAAAAAACCAACAATAATGAATACGAATTCGGCAAATAGTCACCAAAATAAATCTCCCACATTTATTTTACCCAAAACTCTCTATAATTGGCTACAAGCCTACTATGATCAGGTAAATAATACATGTGTATCACTGTGTGTGTATGTGTGTGTATCTGTATGGGTGTATGTGTGTACGTGTGTATATGTGTATGTGTGTACGTGTGTATATGTGTATGAGTATATGTGTGTACGTGTGTATATGCTTATGAGAGTATGGGTGTAGTGTGTGTGTGTATGGGTGTGTGTGTATGTACGCAATTATTCACACTCTTCAAGTGAATTGTATCTTTATATATATATTAATATGTATGATACTTATATAAATCATCGATTTTGGTGTGTGTGCACTCCTACACCTGTTTGGTGTGTGCTTATGTTTGAGTTTTGATTGTATTTTATGTAAAAAATAAATGTGTGTATGCATGTGTGTATGCATGTGGCATCTTTTGTGGATAAACATATAAATATATATATATATATGAATCGACTTTGTATGTGTATACATTTATATGTTTTTCTGTATTTTTTGTATGTATTATGTTATGGTGTTTGGGGTGAAGATTATATCAACCATATATAAACATTGTAATTTTACTGTAGAAATATTGATTTACTCTATGAAACTTATACATTTATACCCACATAAACATACACACACACATACACATACACATATACACACACATACACACACGCATACACATACAATATATTCAAACAATAGGGTGAAGATACTTCAATAATATTATTGGACGCCCGTGATGCACCCAGTTATAACACCAATCATATTAGAGGGTCACACAATCTTACAAGTTTGTTATTATTTGATATTTTGTGTGTAAAAATGTATATAAAAATGTGTATTAACATGTGTATCAAAATGTTTGAAAACAGCTTTATTGAATAAATTTTTGATATACATATATTAGTATGCACACTCTATATTTATGCATATTTATATATATACATTAACTATTAACATGTAAATTGAAATTATGTTGTTTAATGAATTTTGTGTGTTCGATTGAACATGCACCTTCATTTAAATATGTTCCCCAAATATAAAAAAACTCGCACACACACAGTACACAATATCACTAGTTACATAATTCAGTATTAACGAAACTATATCATACACTAGGACTCCCGATAGATATTCCCACATCTACCAATACAGCACCCACACACACACCCCGCCACATTCCATCCATACCCCATCCTCCTTACATACACTTACACACATACATACATACATACACATCCTCACTACACTGTCACCTTCAAAATACACCCTCACCTAAATCCACTAATCCACACATATTCTTCATACACAAAATAAACAAATAAAAAATAACAAACCCCTGTGTGTTTGTGTGTGTGTGTGTGTGTAGATTTAGAGAATCTAAGAGATATAATTATAAATTCAACAGTATTTGGAAAACCAAAATCACTTGTTGTATATACAAAAAGTTTTTATGGTCAAAATGAAGCTGATACAACTTTATCAAATCTAGGGAGTTGGTTAGAGAGTTTTAAAGCACTTCAAAATAAATCAGTTATTACACACACATATATATTAAGTTATGGTTATGAAGTATTTCATGATAAATATTCATTTTTGTGTTTACCTAGTACATCTCACTCATTGAAACCTTTCCAATCTTACCCAATGGAATTATTAGACGGATGTGTATATATGGGGAGTTTTATTCACGCAACAAGTAAAGATGTTATTAAAACGTTGTATATACAATCAATTATTGATTTAACATCATCTGGATTAGACCCTTTATTATTTCCTGATGTTAAACATATACACTATAATATTAAATCAATCAAGACACCTATACCAATAGAAGAAATTATATATGAAATGCACACACTCTTGAATCATACAAGTTATGATTTAAACTATACACAATCATCCATACAAGAAGAAGAAGTTCATTCAAGAGAAACGCACACATCAGGAATGAATGTAATACAGCATCAACCCTCCTCACCTTTAACTAACTCTTATATGATACAATCTTTGACATCAACATCCAATCCTCAATTAACACACACATATCCATCATCATCTTTACCCAACTCTTCTATGATACAATCTAACTCATTATCATCTTCATCTGATCCACATACAATACACACACATACATCATCCGCATCACCCAATCCTCATTTAGCACACTCACATCCATCATCATCGTCATCTAATCCTCATTTAACACATATACATCCACCAGCATCTTCATCAAACTCTTCTATAATACAGTCTCATTCATTATCATCTTCATCTGATCCACATACAATATACACACATACATCATCCGCATCATCCAATCCTCATTTAACACACATACATCCATCAACACATCATCATGATCCTATATATATAAACATACCTAATCATGATATAAGACACACACAAACATCTAAGTCACATATAATAAATACACAAAAGTTATCACAGAGTAAGTGTATATACACGAATAAAAAAAACGCTAGGGATCTTCGAATAAGTATTGGTAATAGACTACTTATAGTGTGTAATGATGGACGCTCAATTTCACCTATTATTGCTGTTGCATATCTTATGTATACAACAAGAAATCACTTAGAAAATTGTTTATTAACAGTGATGAAAATATTACCTAAATTAAAAATTGATCCAACTAGGATGAGTTTATTAAAAAATTTTGAAATATCTTTAGGTTTAAAACCAAATCTATTCCAACAAGATTTACCGTTTAAAATAAATGAAAATAATATCAATTTAAGTGTCACACACACTAGAGAAATATCACAAATATTTAATGAATTAGGTGATATATATTTAGATGCGGGTGATCTAACTCAAGCACCATCTTCCTTAGAACTCTATGAATTACCAGAAAATTTTATACCTCCACCTCTATCTAAAATACACACATTAAATCAATTTAGATTGACACCCAAAGTTACATATGTAGTTGATTTAACTCTAGAAGATGATTTAGAGAATTTTGATCAATTTATACCACAATTTGATGAATCATTAAGAATTTTAAATAGTATAGAATTAATAAGGAATATATTTACTAGTTTCACTGTTGAAATAAATGAAATGGGTATTGAGAATATTGATATAACTGATATATTATACTTAATAAATCATTTTATAAAAGAAATGCTTACACCTGTTAATATATTAGATACAGCATATATTAATATGAAAAATCAAGTAAAAAATATGCAAAATAATTTTGCATATACATTTTATTGTATATCTTGTTTCTTATCAAATTCATTAGATGATCGATTATTCATTTCACTACCTATCAATCCTAGAGAAGCAATTCTTAACCTTATCTCGTTAACATATCTAAATCTAACAATTGCGAAATCATACACACACATTGAGCCATCTGAATTAAATAATAAGTTTATTGAGATTGCTTTTAAGAATCTTATTAGATTTACAAACAAATTGTTATCATTTGTTATGGAACCCTTATTTTCTATGCTCTTACCCATTGAAGAATATGAACTCTCTAAACGATCAATAGATAGTTTAAGATTTATCCTTGTTGCTATATATACCGGATATCTTAAATCAGATAATTCAAAACAAAGATTTGCAAATCCTCAATATCAACAATGTATCGAATATTTGAAAAAAGAAGAAGTCACAATTAATTGGATCGATCATCTTTCTGATTATTGGTCATCCTTTATAAACATCAATATACAAGATTTAATGCATCAGAAAACAGTGGAACACGATCAAAATGGCTTACCTATTAAAATTTCTGATATTCTTAGACCTTTTATTACACTGTTTTAATTATTATGTACGATTTATATAATAGAAACACTTAAATTTTTTTTTCATTTTGAATTGAGTTCCTGTATACATATTTTAATTAAGAAATCTGAAAAACGTATTTTTGAGGGTAGAGAAAATCAGATTGAAAACATCAAAATAAATCTGGCTAAACCAATTATTTTGTATAATTAAAAAAATTATTATAATTAACTAATTTACATTTCAGCAAAAGAATTGTCTCAATGAAATAAGCAAATTCTTGAATGTGAGTTTTATATTATGAATACAGTCATACAAAAAATTGTAGTTAAGAGTGTATATCTTCTTATTGTTTTCATCAAATGAATTCGTGTAGTAAGCAAATACATAAGCATTATATACAACATCAAGGTAATAATAGTCTGGGAGTATACTTACCTTGATGAAACCTAATGATTTATAAAACCATATAGCAGTTTGATTATAATCAATTACATGTAAGCAAATTGCTTCAGGATACGGCTTTATGGTGCCAATCCTACTGATAAGACTATTTACAAGTGTTTTGCCTAGTCCAAGGCCTCGAAATTTACTTGCTGTCCCAAGAGTATGTATATATATCAATTTAGAACCATTTTCTTTCTTGATCTTCTCATGGTCATCAAAAACTTTTTCATTGGCCGCGAAACAAAGTTCTATGTTGTGGTCTATTGTTTGCTGTGAGTCCTCCTCATCGAAAAATGAGATCTCATGGTGGGCTGGAGATAATTTGGGTTGGGTGCGGAAGTACTTTGAGATCCAAAAGTTACCAAAAATAGAACTCTCTAGTATCCGAAAATCAAAAGTTGATGGTTTATTCGAAAAGATTATTGCCCCAACTATGAGGTCATCTTCTGGCTGATATTTATGTAACTTTTTGTTATCATTCGTGTTTTCAGATATTCCAGGAGAGGGTATGTCCCTTATTTGGCTATCAAAAGGCAATTCTAGCAAAGGAGGTGGATTTGATGATTCAAAAGTGCTGACCCGTGATACCTCATTCATTTGTCGAGGGTAGCAATTCCTTCGAGGCGTTTCAAGTGTTCCATTACTATTACCATTTACAATTTCTCGGGTTCTACTATCTTGCAATACATCATCTTCTTTAGTGAGATACCTTGATGGGATTACAGCTACAATTGACTCTAAATAACCATAACAAGCAAGGAAGTGAAATTGCATGCCATAGTCTATCGGGAACCACTCCTTATGTAATTGTTGAAGTTGATCTAGGTCAGTAGGCTGTAATCTTCTATAGTAGACAAATTTTAAGAGTTTTTCGGGTGAATCCCAAAACTTTGTTTCTAGTAGTTGGGTGTGTATAGGCGCACACATCTCGAGCTTTGAATGTGATGGTGGATATGCATCTGAGTATATAAGATCCATAGGTTTTGATGATTTTATGGGGCCATCCATCTTGCCGATAAAAGACAATATCTTAATGTTTTCAATTTCTTAAACAATCCTAGATTACTAATATCTATGTGTTAAACGAAGTTTTCGATATAATGAAGTCATATTTATCTAATTTTATTCTTCAAATTAGATAAATATTAGCATTGTGTTTTCTTAGGCACAAGATTCTTGTTATATTTTAAATCACGTGTTTTCGAATCTCGTTACCTAAACTAACTTGGTTTGAATAAAGATTTTGAAATCAAAATAAAGTTTTGATGTTTTATACAAATTAAAAGGTAACATGAGAATTATAGGTTACGACTTTTATGCTCAGTTTGCGAATAGCGACGGTTAATATAGGTTTGTTTTATTAGTGTAATTATTGTTTAAAAAGTAATAGTACTTTTCACATTAGTGTTGCTATCAAATTTTTTAATAATTTCTTATTCTAATGAAAATTAATAGAAAAAGTAAAAGGATTACTGATTTCTTCAATTTAAGGGATGAAAAAATAGGATATTTTTATACAAGACAAATACCTCCAACAAACATGTAAGGTATATTTAGTTTATATATATATGTAAACATATGTTAATATGGCAAGCAAGTGTATGAAATGTTATGAACCTTTTTGCATACAATGCTAGATTCAAACTCTAGTCCATACATAACAATTGCAAAAACGAAACTCACAAGTGATTATTTAATACTAAACCACCAACAAACATAAAAGTCAAATGAGATAATTTTTAAAAGACTTTTGAGAGTCTCAGACACTTTTAAGACTACTCTTTTTGGCTTTATCACTATAAAATGTAACAAGTTGTTCTAATTTAGGCTTTGAGCTATATATAATTTATAAAGAGATTTTCATATTATCTTGAACTATTTGCCATGACAATTACATGCTTTTTTAGCTTGCTTATATACCAGTTAATTAATATGTATCATTTTAATTTAGGTTTTATATGTAGGATTTATAATATCCTGCTTAAAATACAAATATACATTGTAATGGTTTAAATGATTTTACTCTCGAGTGTAAATTTAATTTAGCAAAATAAACATATATCACTTAATATTAATATTATTTTTATTATCTTGATATCAAATTCAAGTTTCAGAATGGTGAGCTGAAATCAAAAATAAAAAGTTTTAGAAAAATTTAGTCATTCAAAGTTGTCTTAGAGGGAAAGGGAAATTTTGTTAAAAGCTATAAACACATTTAAATCAAACAATGAAATCTGAACTATGTATATATATATTACTATCATACTACCAGACAAAATTAAAAATGTTTTATAAAGCTTGACATGATGAGGAGATTGAGAAATATTGATATATGAAGATGTGTGTTGTGTATCATCAGCTAAATTATACTGTAGCTTAAAAGATGATTTGGTTAATTTTTTTCACAGTATCTGATTATGTTGTGTACATGGTTTTGTTTAGTAAGTGTTTGACATGTTTATTATTTTCTTGAAATTTAATTAATTGTAATATTCAATGAAGCCAAACATATTGCTTTACGATTCATTTACATAATCAATGAAAATATATATTTTTTTAAATAGATATGTTTGCAATCAAATATTATAATTCACTACTAAGTATAGCTAATAAGAGCCAATGTTTACCAACCCAAGCAACCTATAATGAATTCTATCAAAAGATATTTGTACGCTCCTCCAAGGTCATGGGATGGTCACCATCAACCGAAAGAGAGCATAAAATGATAGGAATCAAAGAGGGAAAAGAATACTTGAAATTCTGCTTAAATGACATAGGTTAACTAAGACTATTCAACCATATCTTTATATAGTTCACATGAAATCTAAATTACTCATCACTTAGTCACCTTGAGGTGAACATATAATGATACAACTGGATCGGACATAAAATTGAGCTATATAATATTGATTTTTATGTCCCAGATTTTGTTTTTCAAAAATATAAGCACATTTTAGGCTAATAATAGTGTTTTATTGCTTTCTTAATTTTAGTTATCTAAATAAAGCTTAAACCACACATATTTCTAATAATTTCCCAATTAACAGAACTCATGACCCCAAATGAAAAGTTAGCTGCCTTAACTATCCTAACGTCCAGGAGACGCCTTGACTTTAATTCAATGGAATTTAAGTCGTTCAATGAACAGATTATATCGGACAGGGTACTTATCGAATCAAAGCTACACTTGTTGATGCACAGGTTTACATAGTGTATGAATATTTTACCACAACTTTTGAATTTGAAAAATTGCTAATTCTCTTTTAGATATGCTACTATGGGTCATCACAAATACCTCTGGAACTTGTCAAATACACTAATGAATCAGATTTCCAAAATGTCACCAAAAAATCTTTCATTATCATCTTGGTCACTTGCAAAATTATATATACAAGAAATCAGTATATGGGATGCAATTGGTAATGCTTTACTTTTTCAAGATATAGGGCTACATGAAATAGATTTTATCAATTAATTACAATAACTCTTATTTTTCGAGACCACCATACAAGTCTTGCGTCAAATAAAAGTTATCTCTAATTATGCATATTTAATTATCTCAGCTGAGTTCACTCTCCAAAAATTGAATCAATTTTCAATTTTTGATATGTCCTTAATCCTTTGGTCTTTTAGTAAAATCAATGTAATGCCCCCAATATATATATTTTAGATCTAAATAGTAAACTATTTATGATTTTTTGAACAGTTAAACTCTATAACTATCTCTCTTAACATCTTCTATACTTAGCGAAGAAATCCCGAAGAGTTAATCCCCATTAAATCATGGCTAAAGCAAGAAATATTAGCGAAAATCCCAAACCCAATTCATGAAAATCACCATCAACTTGAGAATCCTAGCATCCATGATTTGTGTACCATTTTAAAAAGTCTAAGTATATTAACACCACAAGATAAAGAATTCTCATTATCTATTCTCAACTACTTATTTGATAAAGTAGAAAAATCACAAATTGATATTACAGCTCAAGTAAGATATATTCTACTGCTATAGACCTAATAGAAAATTATTTTGATAAATAAATTACGAATAGGCCATTACAAGCATATGGATAAGCTTATCTCATTTTGATATAAGTGATAAAAGCATAATGGAAAATCTTTGTGAATCATCTAGAAAACTTCGATTAGATCATAATTTGAATGCCTCGATGACTGTCCAGATAGCAACAGCAATCTTTAAACTACAAGTGTGTCATAAAAGTCCCTTATAATGAATAGTAATGCAAATTTATTTTATGCTTAAAACAGATAAGAGACCCACGTATCATCTATCAAATTATTCACTGGATCGATAAAAATGGTTTAAGTCTAGGAGCTGACCAAGCTTACAAGCTTATCAATATATTTTTCAAACTCCGAATCTTCCATAAGGGAGCATGGAAACGTATTGGTAATAAAGATTTTTAATTAGATATTGATTACTATTTAAAGTATTGGTTATCATCCATTGTCTTATTAGCCATTTAAATGCTTTAAGATCCTTTTTTTTATGAAACTCCAAAAATCCCAACTCCATAATTGACTTGCTCTCGATATTCCCATTACACATATCTGGTAATAAATTTCATTCAGGTCTTTGTCTTACCAAAAAGGGGATTGATTTGAGCTCAAAAGATTTAAAAACATGCCTCGAACTATATAAACGATCAGGTTCCTAAGATATATAAGCATTGTATATATAAAACCCCTTTGAAAAAAATACTTCTTCTCAGGAATGATTAATCCACGAATAGAGGGAATCCTAAACTTTTATATACATGAAAAGGAGGATTTGTTGATTTATGGTCCAAAGTAGCAAAATTTACGAATGCCATTCAATTAAAAAGATGTTTAATAGTCTTGTATCCAATTATTTTTGTTATTTTGTTTGTTATTTACTACTTATAACATTTATTTGAAATTAGAAATGTATTTCTAATTTACCTATAAACTTATTAACTTAATTATACCTAAAATTTAAATTAAATTTAGTTGCTAAACTATTTTAACGGTAGATATACTCCACAAGTAGTAACATCTTTATGTACCTTTTATAAAGATTAGGCTGATTATTATTTTACTTATTGAAATGTGTGATTGCACTAACATGATATAATTTATTCTTATCGTCACCTTAATTCTTTGAAGTCCTTAGGACTACTCTCGAAACTGAATTAACAAGGAATTTTCACTATTGCAAAGTTATTATTATTTATTAATAAAAAAATTTAATTAGAATTTCTTAATATATATAGCAATATGTATTATTGTTGAGAATGAAAGAATAAAATTTTAACTTAAACTCTATAGCACAGATAAGTTAGATTTTTTACTAGAAGTAATTTTCAAGCCAAATGAGGCTATTTTAACAATTAAAAACTAGTGATAGGATAGCTAAACGTATTTTATTGCTTCATATACAAATGAACATATGGTATAATAATCTAATCGAGATCTTCAACAATATGTAAATTGGAGGTGATTATTTGTTATATATATATACTATTTGAATTATACATCTATTCATTGATATACTAAATTATTTTCTGGAATACTAAACAAAACTTTTAATGTAAACAAATACACTTAGCCTAATTATCTATTTTTATATATTCTATTAAAACATTTAAATTAATCATTATCCAAATTGTAAGATTGAGCTCCATTTATAAATATTATTGAAATGAAATTAGAGAACCTCAAAAAATATAACGGAAATGACGCTTCCGTTGAAAACAAAATTTATATAAGCTTATCGGGGAACATTTATGATGTTTCATCTGATCCGTCAGGCATTGAGTTTTATGGGCCTAAAGGTTACTTTTATTTATAAAGTTTCATTGTTAATGAATTCAAACCACAAATTTTGTATGCTACATTAGGACCTTACCACGTATTTGCAGGACATGAGGCTACCATGTCATTGGCGAAAATGTCTATGACAAGTGAACACTTGAATAAGGTTACTAAGCAATTTCTTTATTTTTAGAAATGTTCATGATTTTTGTTTTTGTTTCTTGAAAATTTAGCCACCATCCAACTGGCATGAGTTGGATGAAACTGAAATGAAGACGCTTAACTCTTGGGTACAAAGGTACAAGTTAAAATACACATTTGTTGGTAAATTGGATTTCGGTGTTAGTTATGAAAATGAATTATGCAAGAAATGGGCATGAAAAACATGTTGTTCATCTATAATTAACCACCTAAACTTAGTCGAAATCTCGAAGAAACCATCAGATATTAAATCTAGCTTAAGGATTTATATTCTATCACATACATTTTATTGAGTAAATTTTTTATTTCACCAATAATCTCATAAACTTAAGATGTAATTTTGAACACAACTGGAAAATCAAAAGTGTTAAAAAGAAATCCCTAAATTTTTATAACTTATTTTTTATTGTAAGTTAGAATAAAAAATTTTATTTATAGGGATTCTTATATCCTGTTTCCAATAGATAAGTTGTAAATAAATAAAATACAAACCAAATAAAAAAATTCTTATATTATAACGATTATTTTGGGCTCCCTTGAATGTTCTCAATTTACCAGAAAAAACTAAAATTTTCCACAGTATGGAAATTGACAGAAATATATTACTCTTTATACTGCTCGAAGTCTCTAAAATTTAATCGGTGAGCCTAATTGCAAGTAAATTAGCAGCTTCTGCAAGACCTTCATCTTTGGACTGGGTAAAGTAGTCATATGATAAAGTTTTGTTATGAATTTTCACTTTACAAATTTAATTTTAGTACCTGTTCTAGAGCTTTTAGTTTCTTATAGGCACCTGCAGCTTTTAACTCTTGCACAAATATCGGAATTTCTTCATTACGATCCTAATGAAATTAAATAAAGATAAGTTAGATCGAGATTGAAGTTTGTTTTCTCTCAAATTGTTAAATATTCGAAGGAAAATAGAAAGTCAATTCTCTTGGGGTTGAACTAAAAATTTTTGCTATAATCTAGGAGAAAAACTCACAAGTATAAAGTCTTCAAGGTGATAGATTGCTTCGAATTGAGTATAAAACGGCTGCCCATCGCTTTCTGTTGGTCTGTTTAGTTGAAAACATTATCGATGAAAATGAATAATCTGAGACTAAAATAATAATTAAAAATAGGCTTACAGATTTAAGAATTTTATTAAATTTTCAATCCCTCCATATCGTAGAAATTCTTTTCTATAACTGTAATCTGATAAGTATACAAGAATACAGTTGAATGTTCTACCTTTTAGTAAATTTGTTCACTAAAGGTGTTCACATACCTAGCACATATATGTTTCTTGCAGTTTGGGCACATGCAGCCCTCATTCCATCAATTTCAGATTTCATTCCATTGATTAAAAGCGGTAAAGCCCCAGACTCATAAATATTGATACAATTTTTGGGACCTATTTTAAATAGAGTTGTTTTTAATTTCTATTTTATTTAATTCATAAATTCGTAGGTATTACTATTATCGGATAGAAATGATAGGGCTACCACCGCAGCGTGGACACGATCTTTCTCCTTGAAATTTTAAATATAAATTTGCATCAAGCACAATAGGTGTATAACATTTTGGATATAGGTTACTTCGGATTTTAAAAGTTCCACTAGAACTGGAATTCCCTTGGCCTCCCTTATTTTATCTTTATATTCATTAGAGTCTAAAAAAAATTGCTAGTGATAAATGTTACTAGATACCAAAGTTTTTAAAGCTTACTTTCTTTTGAAGCAAGTATGGCTAGTTGAGTTGCAGCAAGTGCTCCTATTGTCTTAGGGTCATTTGCCCAAGGATGTATATGTTGAGGTAAGTTCTGGATCTTTGAGAGATTTTTATAAAATTGGCCATATAATTATTAAAATAATACAGCTTCATAAAAATCAAGATCACTTACCTCACAATTTGAACTGCATAAAGCTACAAATTCTTCGATATTATTTTGGTTGTATGCCTGATCGAATCTTTCAATATCATCTTCTGAAATTTTAAATTTGAAATATAAATTAGTAAAATTTTAACTAAAAACAAAAAGAATAAGCTTTAGTTAGCTCAATTTACCCGAGGCTCCAGACACAAGGCGGTAAATAGGACTCATAAACCTATTCCAATCCATTTCAATAGCCTTAATTTTAAAGAGATTCTAAAAATTAGCAAAAACATGATTCATCAGAGATAATTTTTTAGTAAGAGATTATTTTGAAATGAAAAACTTACATCTCTACCAGTACAGCACTGCCCCCCCATGGCTCAAATTAGCTTAACAGGTCGAGAAGAGTGTTTTCATAATTTTAGACACTAAAGGCATTGAAATGATTTTAGCTGTATACAAAGTTCCAAAACTTGATTTGAAAATATAGAAATGTTATTATTTATTTGCACTCATTTCAGATTTTGTGAAAATAAAGTCCCAGATATTGAAGAGGTAAGAGTGACCTAAACTCGTATGACTTGAAGTATTGAAAATTTGAATAGAAAAATATCACTGAAAATGCCCAAGCAAGTTCATATGACGTAAGGCGATACAAATTTAAGCCTTCACAAATCCAATTTATGCTTGAAGAAATGCTTACTTACCTCAAAATTCTATACTTACACACATATAGAATTTATTTCGATCACACAATCAATACTTAAGATAGATTCGGAGCGACCACAAATCAAGAATACAAAACTTAAAATGCAAATTCGACGAAATTGAATGTAGAATCTAAAGACTCAAAATGTATCCGAATTCCTTTTTTTAATCTAATACACTCAAATAAAATATTCAAAGTTGTCCGCTAAAGTTAGCCACACTTTTGAGCACTTTTTCTGAAATTTTATGAAATATAAAATACCGTATCATGAATTTGATAAGATCAAATTCAAGAAGATTTCCATAAGTTTCAAATTTGTGTTTTAAAAGGATTTAGAGAATATTTTAGATTTTTGAATAAAATGAGAAAACCATTCTTTCACTGGTTGAATTATGAGTAAAATCTATGGGAGAAACATAAACTAGCTTCAAATGTAAGTTTGAAATTTTTAATCTTATTCTAGCTTCTATCACGCTGACAAATTTTCTAGACATCTCTCTTCAGTTAATTAGCTTTCTATTCTATCAACTCATCATAATTTCTACTCAGATTAAGTTAAATATAAGTTTCCAGAGAATCGTATATTTTAGAAAACTTGCATAAGCTATGATTTGTTACTCTTTGACAAGACTCTGTATGTCTTTCTAAAGTTAGACAATAAATGAGAATTTGGTTGCTTTTGGGAACTATAGGGTTTAGTGTAGCTTATATTTTGAAAGTTTGTTGGTTCCATTCCACATGTTATGGCTTTGAGCTTTATATTTAATCGAATTCCAAGCAATTTCATTGCTTTTTGGGAGCTTTCTATAGTAAATTATGCCAAATGTAGATAAAATTTCAATCAAATTGCGTTAGTTAAGAATTTAATGATGCTTTCATTTTAAGATACATAATTAAATGGTTCCGGAGTATATAAGTTCTAATTATTTGTTTTAAAAACTATAACTTATAAGGGTTTAAAAATGCTTTTAAATAATAATTGAATCAATAGCTTGTTGAGCCAAGACAGCTATTGTCTAAGTAAAGTAAGCATGATTATATTTAATTCGATTGATTAATTTCTAGTAATTCTTGGAAGCTCTCGGTCAAGTATTGAGAAGTAGTGGTTCTGTAAACATAAAAAAAAAGTGATTGATGAGTTGTAAAAATTAATTTGAATCTCGGACAAATAAGCCAATAATAAAAGTAGTTTTGATTCATAATGAAAAATTCAAAATTCAGAGAAAATATAATTAAATAAATTCCAACAAGTTTTGTAGATGTAGACTCTTCAAAATGTGTTGTAACTTCATCTTTGTTTTCACCGATGGTGCAATGGAGCATTTTTAAGAAAATTTGAGGTGATGTACATGGCAGTGGCCCTTCAGTGACCAATTCTTGTAAAAACTCTTCCATTTCCTTGTCAATATTAAAGCCTCGATTCGTATTTTTTGTGTCATAAATTGTAATTTCATGATTTAAGATTCTTTCTAAAAAGGTTTCAAGGTTAGGAAGTGGGTAATTCATCAACTTCAAGATCAAGTTTTCTAGAGATTCTTTTAAATTTTTTTTATATTGTAAGAATAAGCTTGGATCTATGTGCTTTGGAGGAGTGTTTTTTCCTATCGGAAAAATATTTAAACAATAATGTGAAGGAATTGCAAAGTTAATCTTATGGACCTATCTGAGTAGAGTCTTGCTTTACAGTGTCATTTCTACTCAAGAAAAAGCCTCGAGAGCTAAATAGCCTTTTAATGGAAATGAAACATGCCTTCCAACAGTAAATGATTTCACCTATATCAATAGGCTATACTCAATGAAAAATGTTGTTATGTAGGTTATATAAGATAGTATACTTTCATTCGAAAAAGCCCATTGTACTTGATTTAAAGCTTCAACAATAGCAATGCAGACTTTTATGACATTGCTATTTGAAAGAATCTTGAACAATTCGAAAATTAGGATGTAATGTATCCTAAATTAGATTTAAAATAAAAAAGGTTTAGGCAAGATCTTTGAGGGATCAACATTTTGGGTTAGGGTTAAAAATATAAAAGTAGACTAGGACTTTATGCTTATAGTGGTATTAAGACCTGTAATATCGTGGATCGAGGTTTAAGGGAAAATTAAGATAAAGATTATATGCCGCATATGCTGCATTCCATTGCAATTTTGGGTTATAAGTGTCTTGAAGAGCGGAGATTAGCATTTTTATTGCCCATAATACAGGGATCACTAGGTAAATATTTTTCAAGCGTATTTTTGCTTAAATCTATATTACATTAAATAAGCTCACTAGTAGGGATGGATTTCATCTCAGATTGATTATCTTGCTTGTTTCTTAGCTTGAAAATGAAATGAGATTTTGAAAAATCAAGAATGCTTAGGATTTCACCTAATAGATGTGTAATATGGGACTTCAATTTCTCTGTTGTCCAAAAGGATTTTTTATGAGGGTTACTACAAATACTGAACAAAAGGCTCCACCATATGTAATCCATACTATCAATATCAGTTTCCTTTGGATAATTTTCTGTGAAAATAACTAAGTCTATATACACCTAGAAATTCGAGCAATTAAAAAAAGAATAAAATAATACCGCTCGAAGAATTGCGGAGCTCTTTAAGTGTTATTAAGGTAGATGTAAGAGTTGAGAGAGATATTAAACATGTGTCAACCCATTCATTTTCTAGGATAATTTTTACACAAGCATTTATTGCTCTAATAAGCTTTTCTAAATCATTGGCTTGAATAAGGTGCAAAATAACTGGAACTAAAGCTCGAAGAGCAGCTGACTGTAGTGACCGGCAAGATGTTTCTTCGCTTAAGAAAAGGACCTTATCCGCTAATTCCTCATGAAAGGCGGGCCAAATCTAAGTAAGAAATTAGTCTTTTAGGGATCATGCATGACTTAAATCTATCAATACCTCCAACATTACCTGACTGTTGCATTCGCTGAAACATATCAATGAATCCCCTGTAAGGTTATAGCTGGTTTTATTGATTTCAATTGGGGTAACAATGTGTTTGTGAATATGTTTGTGTAATATCATTTTGATTTCGCTGTCAAAATCTAGTGTAAAATAAACAAAACTCAATGAATGTTTTAAAGATGATATATCTATTTTGTCAGATATTGATTTAGTTTCAAAGTTGTGAACACTTCTCATTAGATCAGTGAAAACCCTGATTGTTTTAGAAACTATGAAACTTGAATGCGAGTCTAAAAGCTGGCAAAACTTGAGCGAGATGAGATTCCAATGTCTGAAAAATAAAAATTAATAAGCAACCAAAAATAATTGTATACTCCTTTAGGTGGTACCTGTTTATGTGCTCTCGTGTGTCAACGGCGATATTAATCCTATAATCAAAGTTACGAGGTAGCCTAAATAGGCATGAAGGGTAGTTTTTCGTAATGCGATGAAAAATTGCGAGCAAATCAGAAAGTAATGAGGGAATATTCTTTGATCCTAAAGGTTAATGTGATAGGTTTATTTTAAATTCATATTTGATCTAATAGCATTACCAGGTCTAATAAATAATAGCCTGTCTTACCTTCACTTTTCGTTGAATTAACTTGCTCAAACTTCTTGAACTCATAGATGCAACAGCTACTTAAAAGTTGGCTAAAGGATGTAATACGATAAGTAATGCTTAGGCTTGTATTCAAAGTGGGCACTTCCCTTGAATTGGTCGAAGCAATACTTTGTTTGTCGCAGCTTCGATCATTTGTAAATAGGATTAATACTTCTTTAAATGAACTTGCTTGATAAGTGCTAAGTTCATTTTCTGCATTAATGAACAAGGCTAAATCTAAGGGATTTTGGTTTAGGCAATCAACAATTTCATCCATAATTGGAAGTAAGTTTAGAATGCTAAGGCAAAGTAGGACTGCAGCATGAAAGATTGAAAAGTCAAAGGGTATGCTAGCGATTCTGTTTATGAGGTTTATGGTAGCTCTTTTGTTATATTTCAAAGTGTTTTCAGTCTCAGGTGGAATTAAATATATGTAATTCGAAGATGAAAAATTTTCAAAGAGGGCTTTTAAGATAAAGGGTGAACTTATTCTCAGTACGTTAAAAACTAAGCCATTCCTCATCTTTTCGAATGGAATTGATGAAACAAGACTGGATAAAGTTCTTAATGTTGTAGAAACCAAGTTTGAAGGACATATTATAGAATCAGTGGCAGAGAGCTTAATAGATTTATTCAAAATGATCCCACTGTTGTGCAAGTTGCCAAGGCGTAGAAAAAAGTCTCTGACCATTAAAAAAAAGCTATCAAGGATGTCCCTGAAGATGAAAATCAAAGTTTCAGGCTTAGAGCGATTTTTTGAATTTTGCAAAGGATTATATTATATTTATGAGATTCATAAAGCGTAACAAGGAGTATTCTGTAATCGTATAATTAATCATTATAGAATTAATTCAAAAAATTGGGCTTACCGGACTTTTTGTGCAATGTTTAAGGAGAATGGTGTAAAGGCACCGTAGCTAAATGGATGTTTTAGAGAGGTGTAATAAAAAGCCAACTATTGAAATAATTCAAGATTCAAAAATAATTTACTTCGAATTAAACAGGTTATCAGATTCATACTCAAGACGTCCCGGCCATGAATGTAATAATGAATAGTCAATTAAGATTTGCACACATATCATTGCAGCCACTTTGACCTGTACCAATTAAAGAGTAAATTTCGCTTTCTACTGCTTAAATTCACAATGTTGGAAGTAAAAAACCTTGGGTGAGGTGTCGTTCTTCATGATAGCTATAAGCACAGGGTCTGGAGATTGGATAGTTTTGTAGCCATGGAAGTTGAGAATTTCATCCCAGCATCCAAAAAGGCAATTTCTTGATAACTTCATAGAACCTGGGGTAGAAATTCAATCTATGTGTCTATTTGTGTGACAGAATATTTGCTTGTCACTCATATTAGGATAATTATCCTATAAAATGAGGAGCTAAGTTGTATCCTCACTTTGCATACAAAGTAACGAGGTATGCCTGGTCTTAATAAGGTGTTCATTGTTATCCCTAGCAAAGAATCAAGAAAATGTTATCAGCTGATTATTCCACAATTGAATTCTTATACCTCAGAAAGGATCTTTTATTGTGGTCGATTTCTTCTTTGTTATTATTAGAAACATCTGCATTATGAGCTATAAATGCTGAACCAAGGACTTCAGGAAATGTAAAAGGCAAAAAAAATCTGATTTTTTATTGGATTTTATTAAGTGTAAAACTAAACCTGTGAAAGGTTGTATTGATTGGATGAATTCAACAAATTGTGAGTGGTCTCTGATTGTGCGCAAAGTTTTAACCGTTTTCGTGAAGGTATTTAATATCTGTAGTACGGTGAAATGGTTTACAAAAGTAGGAATGAAATTTATCTTTGCTAACTGAGTTTATGGTCTTGAAAGAGTCAGATATATGCTGTGAAAGTAGGTATGAATTGGAAATTTTATAGATCAAACATTGGGCTAAAAAATGAATCATTGCTTCATAAAGTAGATTACTTACATTATAAAGCTGAGCTAATTCGATTTTTGAATGAACATATTTTTCAAAAGCTGTTATGGATACAAAAGCTTTACGCAACTTTTTGGAAATTACGACTATAAGATCAAAAGCTTTTTCTTCAGTTGATAAATCTGTTTAAAGCCTTAAGATGTTAATATTAATTGCTTGATAGAAACATTTTATCATCACCTTCAAAGCTTGTGAAAATGTGTGAGAGGTTACTTAATCCCAAAGAGAAAATGCTTAAGAATGTTGTACAATTTAGTTGACATATTGGCTCATCCAGGCAAGTATAAATATAATCTAAAATATCATTCGACACCTGAAAATTGAATAAATTTTTAGTTATTATTGATGTATAAGCTATATGGTTTTAAATTTATGGCAATAAATTTCAAGTCTTACGATATATAAATTGGGGCAAAAGTTTATTAAAATCTTCTGAATTAATTCAAATGAATATTCGATCTGGGGCAATAGATCCTGGCAGTCAAGTTTGTGGATTAAGCTTTCACAGAGGTTAAGGAAATCTCTTCGTTTATCATCGTTAATTATAAGTGAAGCAATATACTTTTTTTTATCATTTATGACGTGGGATATTCTTTGAGATTTTTGCTTCAAGGCCATTTTTCTAAGCTATTCTTTAATTTAAATTAAATATATGTCCCGAAGCTTTGTTTTTTAATAGAATTAGTGGAAATTGCCCCATTTAGTCACAAAATTTTCAAGTTTTGTCTTTGGCTATTATAAGTATTATAAAATAGAATTGTTGATCTTTTCAATTTTTTGAATTTTCCAAGTTATCATATATTGAATGATAATATGAAGAAGCTTCTCCAAATCTTGAAAATGTTAGACTGAATTCTATTATTAGTTTAATTGCATAACCAAATCTTTCGAATAGGTTTGCCAGTTCAATACGGATACTTTTCGAGATTAGCTTGCTTAGGCTTAACATTTCAGACAAGCTTTTCATTTATTCTGAATTTAATATGCCCGTTCATATTCATTCGCTTTCTTATTAGAATAAAAAGATAAGCATTTTTTACAATCAAATTTTATAACTTTTTAATAATAGAACTTCACTAACTATATTCCTGTCTTTGTTTTATAATCTACTCCAATAGTTAAAGTATTCATATCGATTTTTGAAAAAATATTTTTCCACCAAGGGTTTCAATTATATTTTTCAAAGGGATAGTTTTGCCTTTCAATAAGATTTTGCTTAAGGTTGAGATAAATACAATAAAATCAGTCAATGGATAGATAACTAAGTAGATTCAGGTAAATTTGCTACATAACATTTACAAAATTTATATTCTGAAAATCTACAACTTATGTGAATTGCCTAGACTGGCCTACAAGATTCATCAACCATGATACTCAGTTTCTTATTATATGTTGTTTTACCTCAAGTCATTTGATCTGAAAATTTGAAATTGGCAAGGAAATAATCGAATAGGCTTAAATAGCTAGAATTTCATGACAATAATTGCTTATTTGCTCAGAATTCCCATTTTAAACAATATTTTAAACAACACTGTATCATGTTTAATCTTTTATAACAAATAGTGGATCATGCCTTACACTTGCAGGCCACAATTGATCAAAAGTGGAAACCATGTTGTTATATATTTAGTTTAAATGAGTATTATAAGTATAAAGGTGTCATACACATTCATATGCAATTATTTGATAACCATTAATTAAATTATTTTTACAGTTGTATTGCTTTTCTAATTTTGGGAATTACTTGGATACCAAAATTAATAAAATCTTATTTAAAAAAATGCGTACTTGAAACCAATTGAGAATATATTTAGGGAACTTAAACTTATTAAATAATAGGAATATATACATTATTACTTCCACTTATAAATCAAAAATTAGTATTTTTTAGAAAAAGTTATAAAACATTTGTTAATACTCAACCCTCTGAATCAGATATCTTCATATCATCCAAATCCATTCCAAACATCTTGAGGACTTGTTTCTTGGGTAATCCTTGTTCTATTATGCAGGAAATTGATATAAACAGAAAATGTAAATTGGTATAGATTAGATTAGATTAGATTTTATTTTCTATAGAACAAAACCTTAAATTATGAATTACCTTTTGCCCAAGTCTTAATGTTGTTTTGAAGCATTGAAATTATAGCTATTGTTTCTTGATACTCTTGATCATCACTTATGTTCAATAAAGCATGTAAATTAACGAAAATTATAAGTCTCTCATTCAACTCTTGAAGTAACTTACTCAATCATATACATTTCTTTTATTGATTTTTGAAATCCTTCTGAAGCTATTTTGAAAGCATTGTCGAAATCCTGTTTTATCTCTTTCAAAAACACTGTGAAGCACAGAGAATTTCACATGAATAATTTTTTTTTTAATTATAAATACAACTACTCATATTTTATGAAATTACCACTATAATTCAATCGGAGTCCGAGGTTACAGCTGCTCGCACCCGATATGTTATAACTTTTCGCTATCTCTAATGCCTTTTTATATGATTCCTCAGCATATTCTATGAAGCTTTGTTTTAAATCTCCTTCAGTTACTGCCGTACAATACCTTGCAGAATCTGCTTTTGTTTTGTGGCAATTTACTAAACAAATCTAAATGGAAACAAGTTTAAAATTGTTTCGATATCTGAAAAACGATTATATCAAATTTTTTAATCACCGGCTCAACGTCTTTTTCAGAATTACAAATATATTCAGTAACGTTATAGATTTCAGAGCAAATTTGGATAGCCTCGTTAGAGACTTTTTCTTTGTACCTCTTAACATAGACTAAAAAGTATTGATTTTCCTCAATGTTTACTTCACTTGAAATCAATTTTTCCTCAGACTCCTTAATTTTTTTATGTGAATATAATCTTTGTTGTAAGCTTGACTTGAGTCCATTTAACTATAATAAAGATTAGAGAAATCGAATTAAGCACTTTAATTTCTATTTAAGCTATCATTTACCAAAATATCTTGCTCTTTTGCATGACAATAATCCAGGCTAAATTTTGGTGTGTGGATGAACTTTAGGATATCTGTGAAAATAGAATAAATTGAACAATTCCAAATTTTTAACTATTAAGATTATTTTTTTTAAAACAATATTGCTCTGAAAACTTGCCAAATGACAAGCAGAATTGGAGAAACTATATTTGCTTGTTCTAAAAACTTTGAATTACCATCATATCGTTTGAGATGGATTGCAACTTTTGTTGGATATATATTTTCTAATTTATTGGCAATCTCGTCATTATCAGCTTCTGTTTCATTGGCATCAGCTACGTCAAATTTGACTGGCATTTTGCCTTCCTAAAAGCTAATTCAGTTCCATATGCCAGCAAGAAGTATATAGCACAAAATTTTTCATTCAAGCAATTTTAAAGGCGAGTTGTTTGAACTGATAAAAAAAGTATCAAAAATAGTAAACCTTAATCTTTAGCTTGTGGGTGATTATCTTTTGAGTTACAATTTAATAATTTCCATAAACCAAAATGAAATGGAAATTTCTATTTGCTATTTACCTCAACTATTGTTTTTGATTTTTGATCAGAAATTCCTATTTCATTTACTTTGGAATTTTTAAGCCAGTTTAGTCAGATTTATTGAAAATTTTCTCATTGAATAATTTGTTCTACACTATGCTTGGCAAAAAACATAAGAGCGTCAAATTTGGGTGCTTGACAAAAGTGGCATTCTTACCAGCTACAATTTAATTTATAGCCAAACATAAAATTTTTGCTTACTAGCAAAATTTTCTAAGTATTGATTATTCATCCAAAAGATAGTGTTAAAGTAATTTTTATAGGCTAGTGTAGATTATTAATAGTTATTTAAGAATCCAAATTCTAATTTGAAAAATTTAATTTCAGGGAGAAGTAAATCAGCTTTCATAAGATAATTCATTGTTCGCTTATTGGAATTCTACTAAATGTTAACTATTATAATAAAGTAGTTAGTGTTGGATTTTTAAATAATCCTCTATCTTAACTAATATGAAATTTACTTGCTCCAATAAATGAATACGAATATAATTTAGCTTACAATCCATTGCTATGGAGAGTGTATTTCACGAAATAGAAACTCATCCATTGGAATCAATAATTTGGAATTACTATGAAAAGAGATTACCGCTCTCATTCTATTTGGGGAATGATGTAATTTCAATAGCTCAAAATTTGATTGGAAAGCTGATATGGTCTCGAACAGCAACTGGTTCCAGTCAAAAAGACATATTAACATGTGGGAGGATAACTGAAACTGAGGCATATAAATTTCCTAATGATAAAGCAAATCATGCATATAATTATCGTAAAACAGCAAGGAATTCGATGATGTATAACAAGGGAGGAGTTGCCTATGTCTACATATGTTATGGAGTTCACAGTATGATGAATGTAGTGACTAATGAAACTTCTATAGCTGACGCTGTTTTACTCAGATCAATTGAACCATTAATTGGTTTAAATATAATTAAAAATCGAAAATCTTCAAGTAAGACTAATGTTAATAATAAAATTACTATAAGCAAAGAACAAGATGTTAAAGATTTACTCAAAAAACCAAAGAAATTTGTAAGATTTTTGACAAAGAAGGAAGAAAAATTAGGTGCAGGTCCGGGCAATCTAACCAAGAGCTTAGCTATAAGTATTAAAAACAATGGTGCAGATTTAGTTGAAGGCAATGAGATTTGGATTACTGAATCCCCAGGGCTTGAGGAAGTTAGTAAATTTATGAAAGATTGGAATTGTCAAACAGAATCATTATACCCGGAGAAAATTTCACAAACTGAAAATTACCTAAATCACATGCAATGGATGACAGGTAATAAACTTTTTAAATATAAAGCTTGGAACATTATTTTGAATTATATCCATGGAATACACAGGTAATGAAAATATCGAATCAAGCCGGCGTATAGGTATTGAAAGCGCGGGTGAGGATGCTAAATTACCTTGGAGGTTTTTTATTAAAAATCATCCTTGTGTTAGTACTTTTAAATAATAGCTAGAAAATAATTTATCACTTTTCTTAATTCTTTTTATTGTATAATAACGATAAAAATTCCCAGCTAAATTAGATTAAAGTCAAACCTTGTTATATTTAAAAGAATCTTAAACTCAAGCAACAATAATTTACTAGTGTTTGAATATTGACTTCTACGCTTTGACTTTTGATTAAATCCTATTTATAACAATCAAGTTCAAGTATACAAACAAGCTTTATGGCATCTGTTTAACAATATGTATAAATAAGCCAAATCTAATTCTCAGCTTGATATAGTTTTAAGGGTGTGATAGTGGAAAACTTATTATAAACTTTACTAGCAAAATTTTCAACATAAAAAAATTTCAAGATACATTCAAACCTCACAATACATTTGTGCATTAAAACATTATGATTACTATCACCAATTATATAAAGCACTCTCGATGTACTTTTTTATAATAAAATAAAATACAAGTGATTTACATCTGCTTTGACACTTTATTTAAAATGCGTTGATGATATTATGTTTTATTGTGTTTGTTAGAATTTAGGGCGTTTATAAGACAACAAATTACAAGGAGCAAAGATTATAAAAGATCTTTTCCAAAATAGCAATTATATGAGCTTTGCAATCAACAAAACTAAGAATTAATAAATCGTTTCATATAAAGCCAAAGGAAAATTGCTTTGATAAAGTTATTTCTTAACATATATGTTCTAAAATAGGCTAAAGTAACATTGAATAAAACAATACTCGTGTTTTAATTTTATTAACCCAAATTTGTCTTTAAAATCTATATAACAGCTTGATTGGTTACTGTTTAAATCGGGAGCTGGAGTTATAGATCCGAGCTTACTTATGATTAATGAAGACTGAGTTTAAAGGAAAACTAGAGCTACAAAAACTCACTAATAGAGTTATAATCAATCAATTATATGTTAGGCTCAACATATCTGAATATAGACTTGTTTATTAATACACTAAATAACATAAATTGCACAAATTTAGCTTTTGTTAACTAAAAGCAAAGGGATTCTCTACACAAGTCTCGAAGAGTTTAGTTTATGAAATTAAAAAAAGCAATTCATGAAATAGGAAGCTTTGTAGTAAATTTGTATTAAGAGTAGATTATGGAATGTTTAGTTGTTTTAAATTAATTTGATTTATTAAATGAAATCAAAATTAAATTTGAGAAGCTATTAGTTATCAGTGTTTATATTATCTTTAAGGTGACAAGAATTAGTTTTTCTTGAATGAAATGGTTAGTCGAATAATTTTAAAATCATACTTTATAATATTTAAAAATACAATTATGAAAGGTTTATAGCCAAGCCTTATTCCGTTAAAAGACTTTAGAGCTTGGAACAAATAAGTTATAATTCCCATGAAAAAACCCAATAAACAAATATAATCTCTGATAGCTATTGAGGCATTTATTAAATTGAATTATTCAACCATAAAAGGCTTATTGTTGCTAGAAGTATTAAATTGTATCTTTTGTTTAGATAAATATTTGACTCTTGAATATAAAAGCTTTAAAAACAATGAATGAGCATTATACCTGTATTTTTAGCTACTTAGAAAGTTAGTATGTTAAAATTTTTTGGTTTTAGAAATTAAGAAAAAGAGTAAATTTCAATTTTACCGAGATATAAAAAAAAAGTTAGAACATGGCCATTTTTTGATTTATATTTACAAGATATTAGAAAGTATAGTAGCAAACATTATATTAAAGTTATAAAATTCATTATAAAAAAAATTTTCGGTAGATCAAATGTGTGACGCAACTGTATGATTTATTCTTATTAGAGTTCATGAAATAATGATAGACTGTTGTTTTTTAACCAAATTTAGCCAGTTTCCTTGATTAATGCTAATCATAGCACTGTTGTGAATAAGGGGTAAGCACTCAATTACAACATTATATAAAATTGAATATAACTACCTGTAGACGTTGAAGGGATCCTTTAGAGAGTATCTATGTGCCTTGAACCTCTTTAAGATAAAAATGGGAATGTATGTTTTAATTAAAAGAGAATTTGATTCAGATATAATAAACTTACCATCTGTCCAATGTCATCTAATTTCCCTATTATAGAGACTTCAACATCCATGAAAAGATTTTTTTGTTCTCCCTTTATGTCAAGAATTTTCAATCCATCAAACTTTGATGTGAGTCGATTATCATTCTGTAGAGAAGTTATTAATAAGTTGTTAAAGGCATTATGAAAATATGCTTGTAAATGCTATTATGTGCTTACATTAACGAAATGGTTTATGATCTTTATAGAATGAGACTAAGGAAAATTGCAATAATGAGAGAAATTATAATGAATTTCATTAAGACAAATGTTATTCTTACTCTTTGCCGATTGATATTCATTTGGCGTCCAATGAGAAAAGTAATCGCACCTATGAAGCATGAAAGTATAACTGGTAACGCTTTTTTTGCTCTCTCCTGTTTCTTTGGTGAATCACTATGTATGTAATGATCTGGTCGGGTGAAGAGATAAGTTTTTAGCTCATTATGTATATATATAAGGTAACGAGTAAGTTTTATTACAGAAATCTGGATTGTCAACATGTTGCCCAATTATGTCAATTATATCATAAGTTTTATCTAGTTTTGTGTCTGAGAATAGATTGAATTTAGAGAGGAAATTCCAGAAATTAGCTAGTTTTGGGGGTGGAATCACAACAAAGCAACTCTCAATTTCCCAGTTTTCCTTTTTTTCATCACTGAGTGGTATATTCTTAGCCTGTGATTTTTGTGCGAGTTGTTAATATGAATTGATTACTTTGGATTTTGCATTTACCTGTTTAGTGCTTGAGAATGTGTCAACAATAAACTGGGCAAACTTAATCAATTGGAATTTTATCAAGTATGGATACTCCCAAATATCTGAAAATGAAACCTTGAAGGACATCAAATAAGCAAAAGAGGGTTAGTTTAAATATTAATGAACATAAAAAAGTGTGCTTACCTCTTCATTGTAGCGCTTTTCATCCTCTGTATCTTTGAAATCCAAATTTTGGGGGATTTTTCTTGCACTTGTGTGCAACTATAAAGAGTTCAGGAGTTCTTTAAAGGGTTAATTTTACTAAACATTGCTAAATAAGATTCAGATCTTACATAAGCATTTCCCAAAGGTCCCGATATCTTGATTTTACTCCTACCGAATCCAATGGTTTTATTTATTTTTCCTGACCTGTAATTGGTTATGTTTATAGGTGAACCTAAGTGAGGTGTGATTGTTTCCTGTATCTGTTGGTCCTAATCAAATGATAAGAATGTGATATTGAATTCAGATTATACTAAACTAATTGTAAGCTTATTTCCTAGAATTTATAAACTTACATTTATAATCCCAACAATCTGACTCAAGTATGGGTGACGCTCATCGAATTTGGATTTATACCTAAATGAATATAAGAATGCATACTTTTTATCGTATTAAAATTAGCCTCATATGGTATGCATGCAAAGCTTGTGTATATTTGCGTTCTACATTTATACCCAAATTCACAATTTAAAACATAAATAATATTTAATATAACTTTGATGGTTTTATAACGTTAAATACATTTTTTATCGTTCGTTAAGCATTTACTCATGATGCCTGTCTAAACACTGTATCTTAATATAGATACACACACATAACAACATTGAGATGGTTATGTAAGAGCTGTATTTCATCATAATCTCGCAATATCATGTTTGTATCATCGCGATAACTATGTAGACTCAATCCCATGTATGTGTGGGTACATTCATTACAGAGTCATACACGGAATACCTTTACAATGCAAATATACATCATACCGTTACATAACTCTTATTGTACTCATGTATGCATACATATACATCTGTATATATATAGTAAGACAATAAGTCTTTAAGGCATGTACCTTTGATAAAAATAGAAACCAGGAGAGATCGTAAGGCTGGTCCCTAGGCAGGCAAACACAAAGGGATGTTGATTGAAAGAATTGGCTCCCAGTCTGAGCCATTTAGATAGCATTTTGAGAAAAAAAAATCATTCGAAGCAACTGATTAATTTTCAATGGCAGTGTAAGTAATACGCTCATATATACAATTTTCATTAGTGAAGTCGTTTAAATTAATGTGTAATCATAATTTAGTGGTCGTCTTAGACTAAAGTAGGTACAACTTTTTGGGCTGTGATTAAATAGGTTGCCAAGCCTAGGGATAGAATATAAATTGGACTATGAATCACATAGCTTTAAGTATTAGTATGAAAATTCAGCTGTTCTTAATATCATAATCAGCAACACTTTTAGTTAACATTTGATTGTCAACCAAGTTGACTTTTTCTCTCCATTTTAAATGTATACATTTATAGTTGGATAAGTAAACATCAAGTTAATTTTTAAAAAGTAATAATATTGAATTATAAATTCTTTATATTATTTGTAAACTTTTATCAGTAATTGATACATGTGTATAGTTACTTCATAGGTTTTGAGCATGTTATTAAATAATATGTAGCTCTAACTTTCAAATTTCATCTTTTTTCAGGCATGGTGCGAAAATATTCGGGTCTGAAATTTATCAATTTATCAATCCATAAAGCATCAATCAACAGTTAGATGTGTGTATTCTTATGTTTAGTTCTATAAGAACAAAAGGTATTAGCTCTGTATTAATGATTATTATTTTAGTAAACACTAATAATACTTATCTATTTCTCCAGATACTCTTAATTGTTGAGGCACATCTAGCTTTAAAAAATAGGAATTATATGTAAATATAAAATGCTGAAGCATAAATTTATCAGTAAATTTATATATACTTGAAGGTCAATTTCAAATCAAATATTTATACATGTAGTTTGGATTGCTTAACGACGCATCACACAAGCACGGGAATTGTGTTAAATTATTTGGTAAATTTGTTTAGTTTTACAGTAGCGTTGTATGCTTTTGAAATTAGGTGATAAGCTACAAACTCATTAGGTGGAAGTAATTGATAAATTACACAATTACTTCACCTAGCTACTTACATTATGAGCTATCACAAAGGACCTCCTTATGTTTTCCAATTAATTATTTCTTGAAATAGTATATAAAAAGTTTAACTGAATATTAGGGATAAGCTCAATCGCAAAACAATAAATAAATAAGCTGACATGTATATACACAATGCATATCGTAACGAAGTGTTTCCTATGCTAATATTTAATTATTTTAAATTTCAAATTAATATAACAATCGGACTTATTTTTTCAACATGTAATTATATATATATATAACACCGAAGCTAAAACACACCAAAAGATACTACACAGGTATTAAAATGAATTATATTGCATCTAGATACGAACATGTTTATACTTCAAGTCAACCACTTGGGCTCTATGTATACATACATATACACATAAAAAGCTACTTAAATAGGCACTCAGACATACATATACATAAGCATACAGTCTTAAACTTATCCCTACACCCCACCTAGCCTAACAACGCGCCCCTATAGCATACACACAACTCAACACTCCCTGCTATATACATATAACATCCTGAAGTTATCAATTTCTCAATATAACAAGTGTTCTATCACTCGATCGTAGTGATTTAAGCGTATCCAGACAAAACCTATTATTATATTTCCCCCCAATGGGTGTACATGTAAAAATTGTTTTTTGAATTTATCTTAAATCTCTTATTCTTTTATGGGGAGATATATTATTACATATTCTATACTACACCCAAACATTATACCCTTTATACATATAACATAGCTATATTTCCTTTCACTCTTGTTGATCTATTTTATTGTCCCTATGGTGCTGAAACTTTCACACACCCGTAGGCTGTTTGCCTCCAACCCAGTTCAGTCCTTTACCGCAGAATCTCCACAGTTGCAATACCAAGGTTCTAAACCCAACACACCTCGTGCATATAAGGACATTGACATGAGAAAGGTCAATACCTACACTTTTCGTAACACATGGAATCCTAAGCCTTCTTTCCCATACACTGGCTATCAGAGCGATGCTTTAGGTGTCCCTTCCATTCATGCCATGACTCAAGAAGAAATAGCTGCTCACTTTACTATTAAGAATTACCACAAAACATTTAGTTGGAAGCAACTCTACCACCACACCAAAGATGGGGTAGGAAGTTACTTTGAATATATAAACCTATTCAATGTGACACATGTATATATATGTTAACAATGATGAAAATGTGATTTGTTTAGTATATATATGAATAATAATAAAAATGGTAGCATATCTAAGAAATCCCACAACCTATGATACAATCTTCGAACATTGAAACGAGCCTGTATATATTAGATTACATTCAATACACGGATACCTAAATCATTCATATTATTACGAAATATTTCAAATATACGTTACACCTGATTAGAATATATTATAATTATGATGTATTTTATTAAGTATAACCAATATTTCATAATTTCAAAATCATCTGGAAAGCCTTTGACAATAACATCTCCCTTCCTTAATTAAATCATTATCTGTTTATATACAGTTTCTTATCCCCATTATATTCTTGAATAACATTTTATGCTATTTATTTCTCATTTTAAATTCCATTTTATTCTGAATCACTTATAAAGTTTATCTTTTCAATTTATTTTCTACACACAAATCTTATTGCCAACTTATTTTATTTGTTATAACGTGTACAGTTTATGTTTCAATTTGCCATGCACGGAGCTATGGTAGGATGCCTCGTACCCTTTTTGTTTTTTGTTTTATACTTACAAGAATGGGAACCTATTGAGGTATTTATTGATCCTGAAGAATATTATCGCGACTATCGTTGGCACTATCATGGACCACATCTTGACCATCATGCTTATTCACAATATTTGGAAGCAAGAAGGTCAGTCAAATGGAGAGACGCTGAGGTTGATCCACGTGATTGGATCCCAGAAAAGTATAAGGAGCAACAATAAGTGTTAAATTCAATACCTGTTCCGCGCATATACGTGAGGTTTTACCCTTTATTAGTCCCATATGAATTGAGTATCTTTTTTCTAATTGCATTTTTGTTAATGATTTTTCAATTATTTTGTAAAATTATCAGTTTTCTACTCTAAAATACTTTCTAGACTCATTTTGAAAGTTAAAGTCTCCTCATTTAATTCAAATTGAGAGTTATTTAACAAAGATTTAGTTTTAATAAAAATATATTACATAAACAGTTTAATTGTGTTGGTTGAATCATAAATTAAATAATAAATTGTCTAATAAAATCTCAGTTTTGATATATAAATCTTAAAAAAATAATTTAACTCTTAGTTGAATCATAAGGTGTTTGGTTATCATGGAATTTCTGATGAATTCTTTGTGGGTAGTTCATACACATCTCAGATTTTATAAAGGAGTTTTGGATTTTTGAGACATGATTCCTTTGATCTGTAGCTCCCTCGAAATCATAATCATTTTGATGCTTATGGGATGCCTGTCCAACCAATCGTGGGTAAATCTTCTCTATGTTAGATGGATCTACATGATGAAAGAATCCTTTGTGTTCTACAAACGATGAAGATTTCCCTTCGTAGTATAATTGATTTTTATTTGGTTTGGAAAGCAGTGAATCTGAACTTGTTTCATCTCTTGAGCAATGGCCAAGAGTGGGTAGGAGTAAGTCGGGTGATTGTACGTAAATCTTGTTCAATTCCTTTTCTTGTTCGATCAAAAATTCAGCTTTCCAGCAGTGTAGATGTAGGAAATCGTACTGTTCTATTGGTTGACATACATCATTAAATAGATAACGCTCAAACAGTTTGTTATTGGCGTTTGGGTCCCCAAGTATTGGATAACCAAGGGCTATCGAATGAAGACGAGCCTGATATGGAACACCTAAATAAAATACATATAGGTAATGTGCTTACTCTAAGAGTTGTACATTACAAAGGAGATAGGTAGTTTACCTGTAAGGTCCAGGATCTCTGAAATTGTTACAGGAGATGAACCTAGATAGGTATGGAATAGTGGTAAAAATACAGAGTATGCAGGATAACCATCATTCAATTTACTGGCTAAGATGTGAGAGAGATTTGGACATTTGTTCTTTTTTATTGATGATTTGCAATGGGTTTCTAACAGTGGCATATGGCCCCAATGGGCACTTATATACAGCCTCCTAGTGCTATTTATGGATTTCAGGAGTGGGTTAACTCCTGCTCGTCTATAAGAACGAATTCCTGTAGCAAGTGGATCAAACCAATCTCTACACCTGTTAGATTAACGCAGATCATTCGCTTGAAGATTCAAAAGAAAGCTTATAGTTACAAATCAAAAGCTGCAAATTAGAAAATTTTGAAATAGGAGATTATAAGTTCAAAAACAGACAAGTTACAAAGCCTCATAACTCATAAAAAATCACAAGCTATAAAAAAAATCATGAGAATCTTTAATGTAATCTTGAACTCAGTAATTGAGATCTTTAGTCAATTAATATATCTTGAAAGTTTGCTTCTTGGCCTTACTAATATATAGACTAAAAGTAATAAATTGTCTCAATCATCTGCTTATAGTAACTCAATGTGATTCAGAAGATTGTTTAATTGTTAGTGGATTTATACAATCAAAGAAGTTGATGTTACCATGATTTTGTGTCTAGAGTAAGCTTGGAGTGTCTTTCTGTGCTCTTCAGGTCTTGCTCGCACGTTGATCTCAAGGCTTGCAATACCAGTAGCTCATCGGATTTCCAGAGCGGGTTAGGTGAAATATGGAGAAAATTTTTATAGCTTTGGAGACCCAAATTGTCTTTGTTCTGCATAAAATTACAAATCTTGGCTACTGAGAATTGCATGGGATACCCAAACAGAGTATTTAATTCAAATTCTAGCAGATTGAAGATCAATTAATTCCTTGATAGCTCTCAATCAATCATAAGCTCATTCAAATTTGTATAGTTTAATGAAATTGAGATCGATAGATAAATGTTAGTAGTTTAATGTTCAAATCATTGATGTAATAGTTCTTATTTCAATAGGAGAGTGTCATATCTTAAAAAGGGCTAATGTTGTTTCGAAGCTAGCCAACAGCCCAATAATAATAATTAATAACTAAAGAAATGTGTATAGTAAATAATAAATAGAAATACCAATCATCGGTATCTCAGTGCTATTTCTATGTTATACCCTCAAACCACCTAGACTTGTTAAAGCTCTTAAGTACAATAGATAAGGAGAGTGAATGTAAAAGGGTTTAAGATTGTAGCAGATGGGGTTGGTTTGGTCCTATAATTGATGTAGCTTGTAATATAAGATTGGTGTTAGTTGAGACTTGATGTACCGGGGGACATTGAGTCACATAATTTCGTCTTTTATATATTTGAATTTGTTTATTCAAATGGCAAGAAAAAAGTATTATACTATAGTCTTATCAATGTTAAGTCTATAAACTTAGATTTACACATATGTATATATCTTCCAAGATAAAAATAATTATATAAAAAACTTTATAAATGCTGGCATCATTTTAAGCTTATATTTTAGATGTAACCTTTTGTATATATCTAAACAATACACTCTAAAGCCTTTGCTTCTGAAATGCTGATAATTCTTAAAAACCATTATATATATTGGAAATCTCAACCATTTTCATAAGTATGAGAATTCTGGCCTGCCAAGTACACATCATAAAACTCAGTTTTAAAGATTCTTCCCCGGAAGAGTTTTCAATTTGACTAGCACCGATGAGTTCATTTAGCACTTTAGCCTTGATTGGCTTTTTATCCTCACTGACGATTTCGATTCACCTGATTATACAACATCTCACCCATTTTTACCAGCCACAATATCAACTACACATATGTCGAATATTGCTAATGATACCGGTATGTGTGGCGGGATTTACAAGGATGTGAATTTGTGTATGATTATATAATTGAGTATATATACATACCTTTATAAACATTCATAGGTATAATTAAGCATGCTTGCATGTTTATGAGCCTATGTATATATATAAAGCTATACATGTTCACTCATAAAAGTGCAGTCCTGCGTATATACACATATATATATGTATATGCCAATGCTTATATGTACGATACACTTAGCACAGCAATATTGTGGGTTCATTTATTATTTTATTGTATATATTAACATGTATTTGGTAGTACAAGTTTGACCATGTAAAAATACACTTATATTGTATGTTTTTATTTACCATTGTTTGAATGCATACTTATCACAGCAAGTAATAATGCTGATGTTTGAGTGTATAAAAGAATAAAACTACCATAAATAATTTGTAAAACGATAAGTTACCATGAAGCTTTTTAAACCCCATAAACTTAATTCTAGGTATATGCTTTCCAAGCATTCGTATCCTTTCAATTTCCATCTTTTGCTCCTTACCTTGAAGTTATTAGAGATTGGTTTGTTATTATATAATCATATAATTGCACGATTCTATTATATTATTTGATTGATGAAACAGAGTGTATAGATTGAACCATAAATTCCTGCTATTTAAAAATGATCTTTAAAAACAAAATGTACTCTTACTCAAGCAAGTCTTATATCTATATCTCTCCCTAGTCATATTTTAAAACTTCAATTTTTCCCTAGCTATGAAGCCTATGTTATAAGTACTTTTTCAAGATTACTTATAACCTATTTAGGAGGAGAAAATTCTATTGTTTTATATTTCGAGTCAAAGGTATATTCGATATTGAAAAGCAGTTTGTAGTAATTCGTCATTTTCATAATGATTCTTTTACAAGACTGAAAATTAGTATATAGCTTACTTATGGATAAATATGATTTAGGGAATCTAGTTTCCAAACAGATCTTTGTGTTATTTCATCAAGATGATCTTTGATAAAAATAATTATATAATATAAAGCTTTTTAAAAAATTTCATATTAGGAAAGGAGCCATCACCCATGGCCAATTAGTACTTTTTTACCTCCATTTCCATGTAATAGGTAAGAGAAAATCTTAAATGAAATAATAGTTAAAATTAAAATTATCTTCAGACGTTTTTATTGGGATATTAAACGTGGCATTGCTCAATTTATAATAATCAAACCAATTATTGCTGTAAGTTTAATTATTATATATATTATAAATTGAATGCCATTACAACATATTTTATATAAATGTTCTCTTATTATCTTGATTGGTTTTTACTTGGATTTATTATTAAGATCGTCACATTGATAATCAAGCATATTGATTGGTATAAAGGTGTGGAGTACAACCTCGGGAAATCATATTTATACTTGATCACAATCAATAATATTTCTATTGGGGTGAGTAATACCTAACCTGTATCTTGAAATCTTTTACTTAATCCCAATACATTTAATTTTGTTTTTTCTTTAAAGATTGCCATGTATTCGCTTTTACTCTTTTATATCTGCACAAGAGATAAGCTTTTACCCTTTGGACCCTTTTCAAAGTTTTTATGTGTAAAGGCCATTGTTTTTTTCTCCTTTTGGTTAGCGTTTTCTATATTATTACTAACAGTGATTTCTTAACTAAACTGGTGAGATAAATAGTGGTTTTCAATTATATTTATAGGCAATCGTTCTGCTTAACTTGGGCGATTCATTTCAAGTGGATTGAAGTCAAACTTGATTATGATGAAAATACATGTGCATTGATTTTACAAGATTGGTTAATTTGCCTAGAGCTCCCTTTCCTAGCAGTAAGCAGAAGAATTCTAAGCCTAAGCCTTTAATGTAATAATTTGTGAGAGATTTCTTTTCCAGATTGCACATTCATATACTTTTCCATCTCGAGAGTTTTCTTCCGAAGGACAGCTTTCTATGCAACCACTTCTTGATAGTTTCAGGGGTATTATAAAAATTGACGATTTAGTTCAAGATACTCATGATAGTTTATTTAAAGCTGTAGAACAAAAAGAATATAAACTGGAAAATATGTGCGATAGTTTTTGATAAATGAATATACTTGTAGGTGGAGTATTTCTAATAAGTTTATAAGTGATCATCATCAATTAGTTGTAATAATAACCTTGAAATTCAATTTAATAAAACAAAAATACTACAATTATATGTAATTGTCTAAACCTTTTACCTATACTTTATTTAGATCATTTCTGATTGTTAGTAATTTAAGCTTCCGCCTATATCTATTGCATGTTCTGGGCTCCTCTAAGACATAGTTTCATATGTTTAGAGATTTTTGCCGAAAACCAGCCATTGAGGATAGAATATAATATAAAATAATCAGTTACTTTTGCATAAGTAAAATGATAAAGCAGCTCTAAACAAGTCATTTGAGATTCTAGGAGTAGAACTCTTTCTCTATTCTTCAGGTTTATTAAAGATCCAAAGAGTGTATCTCGTTAAGTATTTTGTTTATAGCAGCTTCTTCACCCAAAGAATCGAGGTTAATTTGAGTGAACATTTTATTTTTTTTAAATGCTGTATGTTGCTTTTTAGCATATTCTAGTGTATCTCTTACAATGGCTTCGGATAAGTCATGTAATTTGGGGAGATTGCTACCTTGGGCATTAGTGTTGAAAATAGCAAAAATTCTTTGGAAAAAGGATCTAATATTTGATATCTTGGAATTTTCGCTCTCTAGTGGGATACCTTTCAAGTTTGGTGACAAATATACACCTTGTACATATAACTCTTTTAAAAGTTTGAAAATTGGCTTTAATAACTTAAGTGTTTGAGAATTTTTATTGCTTGGGATGGTAGGAGTTGAGTAGAAAATATTTAAGGAATCTTCTAAAATTTGGGTATTCCTAAGATAATATAGCTGTTCACAATTCATAGTAGAATTAATGTTTTCCTGATTTTTTTTTTTAGTTAAAAGTTTAGTGAGTAATGGAAACCACTTAAAATCAAGAATATTTTTGTTTTGAGTGGGTTTGTTAATGTAAGAAACCTTGCCAAGAAATCCTAAGTTTTTTAAAAAGTGGATAGTTTGGCGATATCCTAAGATACTTGAAGCTACAGGATTTTCTAATAAGCCATGTTTATAAATTAGTCTAATCACTTCTCCTACAAGTCCATTTCTAATCATATAATCCGTCCTTTTTAAAATTAATTCCTTCAAAGTGTCTTTGTTACGATACATAAACCAACCAGAGTACTTAATCTTAGGTCCTGAAATTGAGCTATTACAATTTTGGTATTTCCCATATCCAGCATGTGTAAAATTTCCAAGTGTTCTATTTGTACCTAAATTTATAACTAATGCTCTTATAACTCTTTTGGAGTCATTTTTATGAATGGATTTGCTGTAATTTGGGTCCAGTTCGGTTAATTTGTGGTATAATAAGCTTGAATCATTAATGAGTGGCTTCAATGCTTCTCTCACTTCCTCTTTATCTCTAACAAATTGATTTGTGGTGATTCTTTTATGTGTTTTGTTATAAATAATGCTCCGAAAGTATAAATTCGATCCTCCAACAAGGATAGGTAAAAATTGGTCTCGATGTTTATTGCGCAATTGGGTTAGTACACAATTGTGAAAATGCTCCATATACAGGAAAGAGTTATAATAGCCTTCATCTGGACTTAATAGGTTTGTCATTAGAATTGGGTGATATGTTTTCGATATATTTCCACTCTTGCTTATCGTCAAGAATTTAGCTGTGCCTATATCCATGTATTTATACACTTGACCACTGTCAACTGATATGATTTCGCTGTGTTTATGTATCCGTTCTTGTAATAACTTGCTGATCGTGGTTTTGCCAACACCAGTAGGTCCAGCGATCATAATGGCATGAATGTCTGCCTTGTTTTGAATTTTTAATGATAGATTAGGTCTTAACTTAGGATAAATTATATTAGGATAGCAAAAAACTTCAAGATGCCTATGGCCTTTAGTATTTGCTTTGTGTAAATCAACTTGCAGTTGAAAGATCAGGATGATCTTGCTTAGAAAATATAGTAATAGCATGCCAAATATTTATTGAGTTCAACCAATTTGCATAGATCATTTGAGCGTAAATCTGAATGAAAAAATGTTAACTAGTTTACAATTGATGTTTAATATTGTTTGAAGATTTGAAATAGAATTCTGAAAAGCTTTATAGTTCCCAGTCTGAGTAATAGCTTTAGGGATAGCTTCTTAATGGCTGGCTATATTGGCTGATTCTAATTCCTTGCAGATTTCATAATAAAATATGATACAGCTTTCGATACTTAATGCATATATCTGATATATCCAATATATCTGTTAAAGGTGGCTTGAATTTTATTAGTTTAAATGTGATAAATTTACCAGTTTAATTAGCTTGAAGTTTTTTAAGCTCGTTGTCTTTTAGTCATTGTATTTTGACATATTTAATTTTTCTGTAATTTTGAATCGATATCCTTTTAGCCCAACTATTCTGGGTGTGAACCAAAATATAAATCAATTCGATTGAAGCTATTTTTAAATTTAAAACATCTAGATTATCATAATAATAATAATTTGGTTTTATAAATAATTAAGTGTTAATTACTGAGATACATGATTGATATACTCAAAATAGGTTTATAAATAGGTATTCAAAAATTCCTTTTCATTTTCATAAACTTTTTTGATTAGCACTAAATAAATTTTGACGCTTCAAGTCTGGCTGGGTGTGTATACTGTCGAGCCAAAAATTGTTTTGCATACTAAATTAATCTAATCAGAGCCAAAAGAATTTATCAGACTGACCAACTTAATCCTTTTTAAGGCTAATTTTAAATATTTATTTATATTCATTATAGAACCCGTCGGGCGGTGTAAACAATATCCTCTAATATCTTATCAATATTTGAGATTTCATACAATTTTACCTTATTTCTATAAGCCTTAATTATCGCTAGAATTATTTCACTTTATCACTATGGCCTTTTTAAAATTGTACTCTTCTCTCCCAAGAACCTTCTTGGGGAACTCACGCTACATTACAACTGAAGCTATGAAGGTATGTAACGATAATTAAACACACTGAAACTCAATGGATATTAACAAGATAGCTACAAACATCAAATTTTAACTTGAACACATAATAAATGTATAACCATAAATGTTAGCTATAAACTCATTTCTGTAGTAAATATGTATTTGAATACAAATCTCTTTCATCAATTTACAGCTTAACAACACCTTGGCATCTGTAGACCCCGAACTCAATAACATCTTAGAATTAGAAAAGGGAAGGCTTAAAAACAGTATCAACCTTATATCTTCAGAGGTTATTAATTTATATATTGCTTGACCACACAACGCTTCAGAATCGTATACACCCAATCACCTTTCTTGCGAATTGTTTGAAATCAGAATTTTGCCCCAAGGTATGTTCTGGAGGCACTGGGTAGTGTGATGACAAACAAATACAGTGAAGGCTACCCATCAATGAGATATTATGGTGGAAATCAATTCATCGACCAAGCAGAAGAACTCTGTAGAAATCGAGCTTTAGAGGCATTCAAATTAAGCAAAGATTCTTGGGGAGTCAATGTGCAATCACTTTCAGGTAACTTTTTACTCTAGACACCTTTGATGTTTATATATATAAACAAGACAACTAACAGGTGCTCCTGCAAATTTTAGTGTTTACACCGCGCTCTTAGAGCCGCATGATCGCATATTAGGACTTGATCTCCCACATGGTGGACAGTAAGTAGCTAAAAATAATACCAGTAAGTTCTTATCATAATTAAAAAACGTATTATAATAAAAATCAGTTTATCTCACGGATTTCAAACACCCACCAAAAAAGTTTCAGCTGTTTCCAAATTTTTTGAAAGTTTTTCATATAAACTTGACCAAGTATGTTATGTTGTGAATACAAATATCAAATTCTGTATTTCAAATATTTTTTTGTTTCATAAATTTATAAGAAAACAGGTCTTATTGACTATGATGCCCTTGAATACCTTGCTAAATCTATTTATCCAAAAATTATCATTGCTGGTGCTACTAGCTACTCTCGCTTACTTGATTATGAACGCTTCCGAAAAATTTGCGATCAATGTGGAGCATACTTAATGGCTGACATAGCCCATATTTCTGTGAGTTTACAAAACGATCCCTTATTTGAATATTATGATGCGAATTTGTTAATAGGGACCTATAGCTGCTGGTGTCATACCTTCTCCATTTGAGTTCTGTGATATAGTAACAACAACATCTCATAAAAGTTTAAGAGGGCCACGAGGAGCCATGATATTCTTCCGCAGGGGATATAAGAACACAAATTCTTCTGGAAAAGGTGAATCGAGTCTACTATTTTGACAAATATATACATACTAAACACTTTTTGCAAGCTTATTTATTGCATTTTTTCTTAATTTTGCAGCCACCTATTATGATCTTGAAGACAAAGTAAATTGGGCAGTATTTCCTGGCTTACAAGGTGGCCCCCATGAAAATGTCATTGCTGCACTCGCAGTTACTCTTAAGGAAGCAATGCAGAAAGAATTTACAGAATATCAATCTCAAATATTGGAAAATGCTAAAGCTCTTTCAGATGAACTCCAGCAATGGTTAGGCTCTATTTCCGTGAATCACATCCAGAATATGTAAAATGATCAATCATCTAATAATATTTACGTATTTTAACTAATTCAGTGGCTTTGATATAGTGAGTGGTGGCACAGACAATCATCAATTAGTAATAGATCTTAGATCAATGGGTCTCAGTGGAGCCAAAATGGAAACCATGTGTGAATTTGTCAACATTACCGTTAATAAAAATACGATACCAACTGATAAATCAGCCCTTAATCCTAATGGAATTAGAGTTGGTTCGCCGGCTATGACATCTAGAGGGCTTATTGCAAGTGATTTCACCAAGGTAGCACAATTCTTGAAGAGAGCAGCTGATGAGAGTTTAAGTCTTGCCAAAAAATCAGGTAATTAGTAGCATTTCATTCGAGTATCAATATCACAAGTGTTTTAATTTTTACTTTAGGACCTAAACTGACTAATTTCACTGCTGAATTGAAAAATAACACTCCAGCTTCGGCATCACAGGTATACTATATATCAGCTTATTGATTCAAGCAATTCATAACATTTTATCTTGTATAAACATCTCTTTATCTCACTATCAGCTTAAGAAAGAAGTTGAAGAATTCGCTTCTAATTTCCCTACAGTTGGATTCTAAATAACCTCACTTCCCATCTTAAAGAGTCGATTCTAACCTAAGAGAGTTTAAGTTCGCCTAGACACTAAGTGTACAATTAGGACATATGATGCTTCAAAATTTTCAACAAGTTCATATATATTATTTTCATTTTTTTTTCTTTAAATTCAAAATTAAATAATAAGTTAGAAACATTAGATAAATCAAACATATATATAAGAAAATTTTTCATTGCAAAATTAATAATCTTAAGCATTAACAAATGATTATATTAAAACAATTAAAGTTTTACTTTTCAATAAATTTTTTAATAGAATAGAGTTGACTTCGATGAAAAAGGTCTTTTTGATTTAATTTGCTTAATTATCTACCTCAACAACATCCTCGTGTCATATCATTAAGTGGATAAGATCCGGTAATGTCTTTACTTAAATAATTGCGATTCGGTGGCATCAATTGAATACCAGAAATTCTTTGATACCCTCCATTTTCATTATTTGGGTCACAAGAATTGAGCATTTTCCTTCTCGATTGTTCATGATAGACTTCTTGAAGTAGCGTTTCGAAAACTTGCTTCACATTGATATTCTGAGTTGCACTCACCTCGCTGAAAAACATATTATTCTTCATCGCAAATTCCGCAGCCACGTCGGACTCAACCTAGCGAAAAATAGTTAAAAAAGCGATGTAAAACTAGCTTATATAGCAAATTCATTATAACCTGTCTTAACTTTTTATCACTTTTGACACAGTCTACCTTATTTCCAACCAGCATAATTACAATGTCTGGTTCTCCAGTTGTTCTTAACTCATCTAACCAATTGGCTGCATTTAAGAAACTTGATTCTATAGTTATATCATAAACTAACAAAGCACCAACAGCCTTTTTGAAATGCGCCCTGCTTATGCTCTTATAATGCTCTTGACCTGCAGTATCCCATATCTGATAAATATAAATAAAATAAAAAATATGATAAATCTTAAGTTCCGAAAGATTATGGATTTTATCATCCTTGAGAGAGGATAACAAGGATGATGCTAAGATTCAAAGCATTGTTGAAGGTGTGTAACTAGCTTTTGATCTTGAAATCATATGAAAGGACGTATAATCTCATTACCATAGCTTTAACTGTTCCACCAATCTCTAGAGGGACGAGTCTTGTAGCAAATTCGACACCCATTGTAGCTTTTGGGTTGCTCGGTAAGGTGCCCATAACATACTGGCTTATCAGATGCGTCTTACCAACTGAGCTATCCCCGACAACTATGATTTTATATGTCTCATTATAATTTTGGTCCTTTTGCTGGTTCGACGAATTATCAGTAAAAAACACCATTTTGTTATTTCTATAAAATTTTCACGGATTTTAAGACACAATGCAATTAATATTGTTTTGAACCATTGGCAAGTTGGTTTGAATTAAATGTGAGGAGGCTTTTTAGTTTGAAAAATGAAAAATAAGAGTCTTGTAGCATATAATTCAAATTTTACTTATGAAAAATAAAAGACAACAGTAAGTTGAATTTTTATAATAATAAAACACAGTGCATGTTTAAATTTGAAATTGCAAGGAAGCAAGGCGGCCAGTCGCATCTATATAGAAGTGCGAAGATTTATTCTACTGTTAAGCATTTAGAATGAAATTGATTGATTTTAAAGCTTTAAATTTAAGCTTATTCCTTTCAGTCACAAGTACCAAAACCTTGGTTCATTTTTCACTTTTCTTTAATTAAATAAATAATGTTTATGAATCCCTAAAAGTCTATCCAACATATTGTTTAACAAATTTTACATGAAGTGCGAAAAAGTTATATCGAATCAAAATTTAAGATCATAACTAGATTGCAGACAAGTTGATATTTATTATTTTCAAGGCAACGAAGTGATATTTATCTAAATTTTTTTTTACAAAGTATGGTGTATAAAATGTTTCGTGAAACTTTTGGCAAGGATCAATACAGTATAATCTTACCCATATTGACATTTCCACTAATTGACTGAACTAATTAGATTTATACTAACAACAATAATTTACGAGAGTATTCAAGCCTTGCCACTAATGGGGTTGAATACATTTCTCGAAGTTTGAATCAATAGATCATATAAAACTCAATTTGGATCTCATGCTGATAGATAAATTATATATCTCATTTTTAGATTATAATTTAGATAATTTCTCTTAGAAATATTAAGCTCTCATTACCTAAGTAAATTCGAAGTGCCTTGATATATCGAGAGTGCTAAGGTGATTTTTGGCTAAAATTTCACCAATTATTCAATACTTGCCTTGTGTGTAATCTCTCCAATCCATATCTCATTGGTTTTGTCGTAAATTAAACTAGCTTAGACATCAAGTTTTTTAAACACAAATTAATATAATTGAAATGTTTAAGTAAAGAAACCTTTCTATCGAAATTCTAGCACTTAAAAATTATAAGTTACAAGTTGTCCCAAAAGTTTGGTAATATGAAATATCTCTAAAGGAACGTGGATTTTATTTAGTTGATTAATCGTTTATATGGGCGTAATTTTATTCTAACACAACTTTAACTCTAAATCATTATGATTCAATAATATTAGTTTTTAAAAAGTTTCTAAAATTTAGTTTTAAATTAACCTAAGTAATTAAAAATTTATAACATTAACTTAAAATTTTGTGCTTTAGTAAAATCCTTTCTCTCATATAAAAATGACTCGGGTGCCCTTTATTGCTTTAATTTAAAATTTATTGTCTGTGATACAACTTACTTATAGCAAATAGATTTCTGAATGTAATATATTTTATATTTAAATGTGTAGGTTTTGCATAAACTATTATAATAAAATTATTATCCAGGATAAAGCTTAAATATTTCATATTCATCCTCAAGACATTTCAGAATTGCTAAAGAAAAGAAACTAATGTGATTAAGTGTTTAAATTCGAAAGAGGCATACTAGCTCAAGTTCTTTCGAAAGGGATCCTGACAAAGCAGTCATAGTATTGGTTTTGCTACAACATTTCTTGAATTATATATGACATTTAAATTATTGATTAAAAGCAACTTCCAGAAGGTTTTAGATTCGTAAATAATGGAGGTAAAGTAATAATGTAGAGCAAAATCAAATATAGTAGTGACTTTAGCCTAATTTGGAAAGTTTAACACTATATTGCCTGACTTTTAAAGCCAAGTATCCAAGCTTTTGATTCAATTTTCTAACAAAAGTAATGCTTCATTAAAAATAACTTATAATAATAGGAAATTGACCTAATCTCGCAAGAAAACTCAAATAACAAAGTTTTATAGATTTGAGTTAGACTTTAATAATCCCTATATAATATTTTGGTTCAGGATATCATATCTTTGGCATATGCTCCAATCAAGGGCGACGCTTATGGACCAATATCTGGAGCAGAGGATGATATTAATAAGCTTTGTAGAAGCCTAGATCATTTACAAAGATTAAGCAACACGGGTTTTAAAGTATTTTATAACGAGATACAAAAATGTGAAAACACAAAGTCAGATAAAGTCTCATCAATTTTAAAATGTTTACAGTTATATTTTGTTAAATTGAAAGGATTTATTGACCATGCTTCGAAATTGGTTATCAATTATTAATAACTTGCCTTTGCATAGCTTTAGATACTTTATAATCATAAATATTAACAGAATGACTATGCACTAGAAGAAAGTCAAAATGAATCAAGTTATTATCTTCAACAATGGTTTAATTATGCAGAGGAGAATGGGCTCCAACCTGAAAAGTAAAACCTTTTGATTTCTATTCACCAAATTTGTTTTCCTCTAAAACATCAACTAAATTATTTTTTTATATCTTTAAAGTGAGGAGATTAAAAAGCTTTTTGACACCAACTCGGGCTCAAATTGGTAAGCAGTATTGAATTAAAATAAGAATAAAACAAACAATTTTGCTGATCCAATTTTAATACACTATTATTTCGAACTTTTTAATCAGGGAGTTCAAAACTGGAACTAAAAAAAGCACAGCTAAGGTTAATTTCAGACGAGCTGTTTCAGTTCTTGAAACTGGAGATGACGATTTTGGTTCTAAAAAGACTCATAAACCAATGCGAGGTGCTTAAATTTAATAAAGTTATTTAGACTATAAATATATCATTGTAGAGATTACCAAATACAGACACTTTTGTACGAAGTTCTAACCGCCAGCAAACAGGTTTTAGCCATTTCAATTATCGAGGTTATTCAGAATTTTAATACATTTAGAATTGTTAGTAAATATTAAAAATTCAAAAATTATTAACCCAGATCTACTAGAAAAAGAGATTGCGGCAGCTCAAGAGCAAGACGAGGAAGTAGACCCTAAAAGTACTAGCGACCTTGATCAAGTGCAAGATACAAACACAAACGCTACTCAAAGCTTTTGGCAACAATTTTGTTGTGTTGGGACCGTCAAGTATGCTAAACCTCAAATTCCTTAGAATAAGCGTTGATAAAGTCACCTTTTATATCCTTTTAGTGACCAGAGCATAGAAGAGTGCAAAACGGAACCAGTTTTAACCAGGAGATATAGCTCAGTTAGCTTGGGATCAGTTGAAGAAATAAAAGTTAGTTCAAAATTGGAATATTTTAATAGATTTTATGATATCTAGTGCAAAAAATTTCATAAAAAGTCAAGTTGTGAATGTATCTATATACAAAAAATGTTATAATGCTCTGGATTTCCTATTTTTATTAACATCACCGCTAAAGGACAAAGTGGCGGATACTGAGTGGAATCAAAAGCCTCGTCATGATGTTCGTGCAGTCCGAATTAGAAAGAGGATGTAAGTTTATTATTCTATAAACTTTCTAAGAAATGTTTATTTAACAGTTTGTTAACAGTTAATAGAATAATAAACTTTTATTATATATAATTTTATGCTTTAGTCCAACAGGTCACCCAGCATTAATGAAAGCTAGTAGTTTAGAGCTTATGACTGAGCTTGAATTAGATGACGACAATGAAAAATAATTAATTCTTTTCATAGTAGATTGTTTATTTTGATTTCAAAGTTTTGTTTGTAAAATTATTTTTATTGACTTATAGATATAACCCACAATTGCTTATCTAAGTATATACTTTTTCTACCTTGAAATTAGAATTGATAACACTGTGTCAACTTAAACTCAAAAATAATATTTACAAAAATCTATATCAATTTACGCTGTATATAGATGATAAGGGATTATATAATATGATAATTTAAAAGTTCAACTTTGCTGTATATAATTTAATCAAAATTAGTAAAACCAGGTATCAAAATTATTTATATTCCAATAGCTGAAGCAAGTTGTAAACTGGCTAAGTTTATATTTGATAGTGGCCTAAAGCTTTAGAACGGTGATTATTGCTTTACAGCTTTTGTAGAGTGATCAGTAATCTAAATTTAAAAAATAAATGCATTGTAACTCAGGACTAAATCATTTGATCAAAATTGAGTAGATTTGATAGAATTATCGGGTGTTTTATAATCCAAATTAACTAGGACTGCTAAGAAAGTATCTTTTTTCAAATAAAAACAATAATTTACATATATGAGACAATAAAGCGATTTTTATTGTTAGATACGTATATGGGCTCTTATATGATTAGCAAATTGTAGTTCCATTTATTTCAATTTATATAAAATGTGATTCAACGTTAGAAAACGAGCATTCCTTAGGACGTAAAATGTTTAATTCTTCAAGTATCTATTTGGATTTAGATTTTGCAGGGATAAAAAAATCTCAAATATCATTGAGTTAATGTTAATCTCATCATTATCATTAAAAAGTTCATTAAAGATGTAATTAAATTTATTAATCTTATCTCCTTGATTGTTTTACATGGTGGAAATTAATTGGTGGAATCTAGTAAATTAAAAAAATTATTAACAGAAGTTATAAAATATTTGGGTCAAATTGTTTCAAATTTAGACTTATAAGAACCCTTTTCAGAAAAATCATTTTAAAAGGCATCTGACTATAAGATCATAAGGGGAAACCTAATGTGCTTTGGAGTAGGAATTTTAGTAGTTAGTTTTTTATCTGATCTTGGATTCCGTTTTTAGAGTTCCAGGAATTCACTCAAGGCTTTAAAAATCCATATTTTAACCAATCGGCTGTTCAGGGATAATTGGAAATTGCTTATAAAATTAATAAACATATATTAAAATTACCAAATAATTGAGTTAATAGTTGAGTTTGAGCATGAGATGAATAGAATGAGTGTCTCAATTCAGGTAAAGATTTTGAGAATATAGATTCACTGCTTTCTATTTTTTTGTTTAAATAATCATTAACCTGAGATAAGAAACAATTGTTATATCTCCAAGAAAATTTATGAGGTTGTTTTAAATAAAAAATAGTTCAAGGGCCTGGATTCTATTGGACAATTTTGGAATTACCTCTTGTTGGATCAAATCAGGTATGAATTTGTCAGGAAATGCAAAAACAATGCAAATTGTATTCTGATTGAACGAAGAGAAATTTAATTTCAAGAAAATTCTAACATTATAGCTTGCTGTATACACACCTTATCAAAAAAGCAGTAAGGCAAAGCGTCTAATTGTTCAATGGTTTGGCTAGTATATATTTAATGAAAAATTGTTTAGTACTTTAGTGCTAAAATATCAATTAATGAATCTTACTCAAGTGTTACAAACATATTTTCAATGAAATTTCCACCAGTTATATCATTGAATATCTGAAAGAATTGGCAAATAATATTAATTACATTGGACTTTTTAATAAATATTCGATTTTTTAATCTTTATATTGATTAAAGCTAATAATTATAAAGTTTAGACTTCTCTGGGTTCCGGAAAAAGGTACTTCAGTAAGGTAATTCGTCGTATAACATTAAGGTATATAAATCTTACTGGTGCTGTGTAATAGTATGTGTAGGATCTGACAAGAGCTTCAGGGAACCTAAAATGTTTGTTAAAATAACACTAATTTATCAAAGAAAACTTTTATTTAAATTTTATAAATTGGACCTTGAAAATACAGGTGAAATCAGAAAAAATCCTTTAAATTTATTTTTTAGTGTTTCTAATTTCTCCGATATCTTATATGAAATATAGCCACCTGATTTTAGCAAGATTTCGTTAGGGATATTCTAGGTTTGTTTTAGGATTTGAAGCTAAAAGTTTTCCATTGTAGAGAAATTATACCTAGGCTATGGGCTATGATATAAAATGAAGTATAGTGCTTTGAATACTCTGATATCTTTTTGAAATGGTGGTCGATCTGTTCGTCCAATGAGTAAGTTTTGGTACTAATAGCACTGTGCCCTATTTTATTTGAAAATGAATAAAATGTTGCTCTAGAACAATTTTCTGCAATAAACTTTTACCTCTATGACCGCATACACAAATGTCAAATCCGGTTTTTTCATGTATTCCCTGGATCAGGAACTTATAACTTCTCACAGCACCTGGGTTTCCTATAAGACAAGTGTTGAGAAGATTTTAATCTGTATGATTCCTTATATTTATTTATAATTATGCTTGCTAGTGGAGAAAATTCAAATAATAATGAGAAGAGTTTATCATCCGAATGATTTACTTATGCAAACAAAATATCGGATTGACCTGGTATTAAATATGCCAGGGAACTCTTATCAGAGTGCTGATTATTGGATTCAATCCAATATTCATCATGTTCAGACATTTCAATTTGATAAAATTCAGGTGGATTCATGTTACTTGTGTTAAAGTGTGAGTTTCAATTCGTGATCGCTCTTTTAGACTATATATTTAAAGTCATTTGAAAGGTTGACATTTTAATGCTTCTAGATTTGTAGGAGTAGGTAATATGTTTTTATTGGTAATGTTATATGTATCTTATTAATTCAAATTAATAGGAACATAAGCCTAAGCCATATAAAACTTCAATAAACGTTGAGCATTCAATTTATTTACAATCTACGTTGAGCTAGTTTCACACAACTGACCTAGTTATATCTACCTTGTGGCATATAAGTAAATATTTACATGGGATAACAATCTCCAAGAGGCACAAATTGTTTTACTGATTAAGTGCCAATATCCATCAGAATAATGTGCCCTAAAAAAGCCTAAATCGCCAATAATTGCAATTTGGCAATATTTGTTAACAAAAAACCAGGTCTTTGTTTCGAAACTAACAATATAGAGCTAGATAAAGTGGATATAAACACTTAAATTCATGCTGTGTTACAGATTTTATACTTTGAAAAATTTACTAGAAATTAACAATTAGGTATACTCTTATAGCTGATGAATTTCAATTTCCTCTTTGATAAACTTAACTGACCTTTAATGTTCTCTCTTTAAAGTAAAATCAGCTAAGGTTGTAAGCTTAAAGGTGCTATAAAATACTTAAATTGCTTAAGTAGTTAGGGCAGTCTATTTATATTCTAGCTAAAAATTTGATGCAAGGCTGGACAATGTTAATTTGAACATTATGGCTATTCCCTAATTCAACATAGATAACTTGACAATTCACATTAGCTTATCATTGAGTTCATAATATATCGAATTGATACTAGCTAAATCGAGCTCTAGCTCGCTTTAGCTAGAGTACTCTATGTGTCTTTAAAGCAAGATGGATATGTTTATAAACCAATTTGATATATAAATTTAGCTAATATGATTTCACCCAGTAAGTAAAACCCTAAAGAGCCTTAATCAAGTGACTTACCTTTGCAAACTCAAAAATTAAAACTACTAACTATTTTCTTGATAGAGCGATTGAAACCATTAATAACAAAACTTTGAATTGATCCCTATATAAAGCTTTTTTATTAATTTTAAGCTGTAATAACACTTAATTGTTAAATCAATAAAATTTGAGAGTTATATTTAGGTATTTTTGGATAAATCAATAGAAATTTTGCTAATATTAGTGCAATTAGATGTTTTGAAATATAACTTTGGACTCACAGCCCCAATATTTTGCCCTTTTAAAGCTATTTTTGTTGCAAATTGTGCGAGCTCAAAGTAGGGTCAGAGACATTGTTATGGATATATAAAAGTCTAAGCTATTGAATTGTCGGAAAGCATCATTTATCCTGAACGCAATGCTTTTCGCTCGTGCTAACAGAAAATATAAAACTAAGAGCAAGGCATTTGAGGGTGGAGTTGACAAGGAGTTTGAGAATATCGTTCCTTGCCCAACACTTTTGACCTCATCTATAGCGAACAAACCAACTAGAAAGTCAAAAAAAGTGTCGTTTGAGCAAGATAGAGCAAACTACCAGAGCCAACAATCAAGGATGAGAAATTTTAGAAATATATATCCAGCTAATTTAGAAAATGAGGCTCCGAATGTATTGTTTACCCAAGCTAATAATACGTTGTTTGGGCAAAATGAATTAAGGCGTTCTGAGTCTCTAAATAGCGGGCTTAATATAAAATTGATAAATGATAAGCTAAGGATGATAGACTCACGATTAAATGCTATAGGCCATGCCTTAGAAAACGATTTAAAAAGTGATGAGTTTAACTTTGGTAAAAAAAAAAGTTATGATTTGAAAAGCCCACCCAAAGGTTTGTTAGTGTTTCCGAATGTTTTTTGATTATTCAGTAAACTTGGAGATAATGTTTCTGTTGATTGTTTAACATAAATTGTCAGAGAAAGAATTTCGAAAAAAAATTAAAGCAAACCAAGTTATCTTCAACCTGAGCGGAAAAAAGCTAAAGGTTCCAAACGAAGTGCTTACATTAGATATAGTCTTGGTTTCACGGTTGGGCGAGCTAATTTATAATGAAAAACAAAAGTGTAATAAAAAGTAGCATTTTAAGATTAAAACCTGATAGTTATATATTAATTATCTCATAAATAAATCAGGTTCAAGCACTTCAACTTCGAGTGATTCTTCCTCATCATCGGATCAGTCTCAAGATCCACTAGATTTGGAGATCAAGCTGAATAGACCGATTGAAGGTTTTAGATTGTTGATCGAGTTTTTGTCCTATATGGTAAGAGGTGTTCGAATTAGAGGAAAACATTATCTCAGCTCAGTTGCAGATTGGAAACTGCTTATTTCCGAGTTAGAATTTTGGGGTTTTGATGATGTTTGCTACAGAAATTTAGGCTTGAAAGAAGCATATGATATCAACTCTATGTCTGAAGACCTAGATAATAGCGATTCTGAAGTATTAAAATATAAAGTTAGTAAAAATTCGAATCTAAGTGAACAAATCCTGGATACACAATTTGAAAAATCGAAAAATTCAAATAAAAATGCTGGTCTCGGAATCTCAAAATTTAACCAAAAAGCTCGAAATGAGAAAGATTTACTTAATGAGGAGGTTTCTGAAAATCGATATATTCTAAAGGGAAAATCTTATGTTTCTCGGGATAATTTTAGCTGTAATGAAACTCCTAGCATGCAACCCTGGCAGCAATGCTCTTATTCGAATTCTATGGCAGATAAACATATCAGTAAACAAGATAGATCGTCGTTATTATGGACAAATCAGCGCTGGATTCGAATCAATCCGTCACATATTCAGAATGATGATCTGTGGTCCCGAAACAAATTAACATGGTATGCTATGGGAAGAAGTGATGAAGCGTCACAACTTATGAAGTTGAAGAACATTTCCGAAAAGAAGTTATCATCTCATTGCTTATGTTCAGGTGTTTTGAAACCCTGTCGTTTCCGTAATCTTCCAAAGACTATTTTACCTTACTTGACCACAAGTAATTATCGTAGTGGCAGCACTGGTTGGGAGAGTTGTGTTGCATTTGGTAATGATGATCTAGGGATAATTTTTGAGGAGAGATTAAGTCTTTTACTTAAATTACCTGGCTGTAATTTAATTGGTGCTTATGATAGTGTGAGTGAGATACCTGAAGCAGATGTGAAAGGAGGTTTTCCGTTTGTAATAAACTATCTCAATAGGGAGATTCTAGAAATCATGGAGGATCACGGGGATAGTGATTTTGAGTCGCTCATTATGGAAATTAAGCAATTTCAAGATTATGTCCAAAATTATGACCTATTTATAAGCCCTAAATTCTATTTTCATTGCAGCTTATCACTTGAGAATGAATTTTTAGCAATTAAAGGTGTATCTGAAAACAAGGATGAGATATGGTTATTCCATCCTATTAGTAGAGCATGTATTCATGGAAAAAGAAACAAATCAATAGCGTACTATGTGCCTCTTTTAAAACCGTATCAGAGCAATATCAAGACTAACCATTCTAATGACACTACGAAAACTGGCTGGGAGGGTAATTTTATTCCGACTTTGATTCCTATCCATGCTGTTAGTGAAAATTGTTCGAGTAAGCTACAGTTTTATGAGTTTGGGGCGTTATTTCTAAACAAGGAGGTGCGACCTTGTAGCCCCCCAAGACTCAGTAGTTCTCATTTCTATTCATCCGATGATAGTTCACCAAGTTTTGTTGAGCAAATTGGTATAAAGAAAGTTGTTGATGTGACTGAGGATAACATAGCTGCAACTTTAGTCTTAGACTTTAATTCTACGTTCTTCAGTTCGAAAGAAACCAGCTATAGATCCGAAATATTTACAGATTGTGGTAAGAAAAGGTTGATTTTCATGCATTTAGATCTTTGTCTATTGATTATTATAGTGCTTAATGCAAGAAAGTTTTCAAATTTCAAGTGAAAACACTCAAGTGACCAATTTTTAAAGAAAAAATTTAGTTATAAAATAGTTAATATGAAAAATCTTATACGAATCACTATTTAAAACATATTTGTATTTTATAATGTGCTAAAAGGCGATTCTAGATTACTAAAACTAACAAAGCATAAGTTAATAGCTATCAGGATAGCCGGTATATCAAGGGAAAAAGTACTTGGAAAAGATTATGGAATAACCATTGCTCATCATGCTTGCGAAATGCGTATATTTCTTTTGATAGATGGGAAATTGTTAATGAAAAGTGTAAAATTTGATGGCAATAAAAGCCTTGAAAACGTTTTGAATATTAAAGAGATAATTTTCGACTTAAGTTGTCAAGGTCGTAACAATTGTTTGCTCTCATCTACCATTCTTAGTCAGTGTGGCCCCAATAGCTCAAGATTAATAGGTTTCTTCTCATCACCACAGGTGTTAGCTGAATATAATTTTCCAGAAAGTAAGTAGTTTGATTAAGGATCCTTTAAAATTAAGAAATAAAATTGTTATTATTTATTGCAGATCAATACTATCAGCACACTTTTGGAGCTGATAGGCTTAAGTCAATTATTCAAGAGTTCATGTAATGAAAATGAGAATTTCAGGAAAGTAAAAAATATTATAATCTAGTGAATAACTGATAATCCAACTAATATTTAATTAGGCTTTTTCTGTTTATATATGTTTTGAATTTTTAATTCAAGATGATTTGTTTAATTTAATTAAAGAAATTAATAAAGAGTCATATTACTCAGGTTTTTTAATAAAAAACACAAGTAACTTTGTATATTTGAAGCCTTAGTGCTCTATGAAAAATTTTAATGATTATCAATGTAGATTAGTAAACATTTTTATGAATTATAAAAACTTGGTTAAATCTTTCTATCGAGGCACAATGGAGTCAACAATTTGTTCTATTCCTGGGTCAACAATAGCTCTATCAAAATGATTTTCTATAGGTTTGTTAGATTGCATCGTGCTAGGGAAGTTCCTCGTGAATCTATTCCTATTGGGAGTATAAGGAGGCCTGTTATAATGGCGGAAATTATGAAATGGATTGCCCATTGATATTTCTATGTTGTGTCCCTGGATGGTCTTCTTATCATACCTTCTTTGAGCTCTCAAGGCATCTTGTTCTGAGGAAAACATGACTATTCCTAATCGATTTGATTGAGCTTCATGGAGAGGTACTATGTGGGTCTGTCTTACGTATCCCACATTATTAAATAGGGTTTCAAGGTCATTTTTGAGAAACTCGTTCGGAAGATTCCAAACAAAAATTACACTATCAGCTATGTGTCCAGGTTGCAAGTCAGTTGTGAAGCGGTTTAAATTATTGGAGTGATATTGTGATTGATTACCAGAGTGTCTGTAAGGTTCTCGATAGTATTGATTTTGTTGTGAATACTTCGTAATTTCACGAGAGTGTTGTGAGTGAGGCAAACTGCTTCGGGGGAATCTTGCATATGCTTGCACATTGATTTTTCTCCCCTTAAAGTACGTGTTATTAAGTATTTTAATAGCCTCTGATGCTTCCTCAGATGAATTATACGTTACAACAGCACATCCTTTATGCCTTCCAAAGCGGTTGTAAATAAAGGAAACGTCCGTCACATTTCCAACTAAAGCCATGCACTTTTCTAGGTCTTCAGCAACTGCTTCCCAGGTTATATTTCCCACAAAGATCATTCTTGATATCATCAGATCGTTTTTATTAGCAGAATTTAAAGAATCTGGAGGACTAGCAGGGATATTAGACGAATTTAAGGTCATTCTGTTTGATAAATTAGTACTCTCTGAATTTGTTTCATTAATCTCTCTTTCTTTTATGGTGTTAGCAACTGATGGATGTGCCTGATAAGGCGTGTCTGATTGGTAGTTACAGTCATTTTCATCAATCGAATTTTGATTTTGCAATTCATGCGAGGGTGATACGTCTTCCGATATTAACTCAGAAGATTTAGGTTCAGAGTTAATTTGGGCTGTGATTGAGTTTAATTTTGCAGATGTTGTAGATTTGTTTTGAGATGAATCTTTAGTACTGATTTCATTTAAAAGAGTTATGATATTAGATGATTCCCTAAGTATATACTTGTTATCGATTTCAAGGGCAGGAACCTATTTCATTTTAATATGGAAACAAAAGTTGAGATCTATGAGGTTTATGTAAATACGAAGGGTTCAAATTTACCTGCTTGTTATTAGGGGTTATTGATAGCAACTCTTGCAGGTAGAGTTGTCCAGATTCAGGGTTTGTTTCTTTAAGATGTTTGAGCGGAATGTTTGCATTTTGATCGAGGTCCTCATAAACTTTAAGTACTTGTTTACAAAAGGGACAGCTAGGTAAATAGTATAGCCCAGTGATGCTTGAATTCTGTTCTGTGAGAATCTCTTTAGCGGATTTCAAATCAATTTGGTAATTGGATCTACCATTTACCAAGGCATCAATAGTACTTTCTTCATTTTGTGATCTTAAAAAGCTCCTGGGTTGATGTTGAGTGCTCTGAATTTTACCTTTAGCTTTGTCAATGTAATTCAAGTGTATAGAGTTGCCTTTTATATTTTCTATGAAAGCTAAAGAATTCTGAACAAGTAAAGCTATCAAGAGGTAAAAAAAAAAAAAAATGTTTCCGTTAGAGTGTATAGAAATCATTGTTATAAATTTGTGGACCTCTTTTAATTCAATAGCTAAGTACGTGTGCCTTGTTCTAATTCATGTGTTGTACGGAAGAAATTTTTGTGATTTATCATTACCAGTTTTGAAAATTATTGCAATACAATTGTAAGTGTGCCTACACGATAGACGGTATACATAATGGAATTAAATAATAATAATGTAGATGGCAATTAATAAATCTACTGTTTTGAGAATAGTTTAAGTAAGTATTCTAAATTAAGAATCTATAATTCCTTTAGGGAAGATATTAAATTTGATATTCAAGGAAGTTGCCTTATTTACTTTTGTTTTAATTATTCGAAATAATTAAAACAATTGTTCACATTGAACAAAAGATTATAAAATAATGGAATTTTAAGTAAAGGTTTAGCCTCAAGTCACGAACGTTGCTCAGATTGTAATTGTGTTATTTTACTATCAATGTTTTATGTTTTCGAAATTGCTTAGATTTGCTCCTAATATAGCCTTGGTTAAATATTAGCCTATATTATATATTCAATTTGATACAATCAACAGCTCCTATAATAATCTATATTTTTTTGGTAACAGGTTAACTATTCATAAACGCGGCCTTAAAAAATTGTTATAAAATACATATATATCTTCAGAAAATAAAAAAATGTCTATAATTTCAATGAAATTTCATTATTTGTAAATTATATGTTTTACATTATTACCTATAAGTAGAATTACTTAAATCTCTTATTACTTCATATAATATAATTATATGGTAGCCTATTATAATTAATTGAAACACTGACTTAGAAAGTTGAACAACAATATTAGTTATATAGCCTAAATTACTCTAAATTTCAAAAACCTTCAACATCTTCTTATCGATACGTGAACGATTATAAAATGGAGCTCAATAAACCAAAGATGCGGCCACAGCCAGTTACATGCAAGATGAGAGAACTCACTATTTGCCTTGAATCACACAACGGTGACATCGCCAATTGCAAAGCAGAAGTTGAACTGTTTGAGAAAACATGTAGCAAAAAGGTTCAATATATTCATGATAGAGAAGGCTTAGACGATACTCAATCAGGCTTGTACTCTGGTAAGAAACATATATAATAAAAATTGTTATAAATTACCATGATCTAACTAAAGGCTTTAATTAAGGTATTATTATTCCATAAAACAAACACACTTCAATAAAGCCATTTAAACTTTTTTATCAAACAATTTTGTAAATGCCATGAAAAACAAACATTATTTTCAAATCTTAATTGATTAAACACATTTCTAACATAAATAAATTGGATTTACCTGACATTTCCTATCTATGTCCGATTTATATTATTAAAGAATTTCATTTATTTTTTATGAGCTAAATAAATATCAATTATTTTTGGATATATATATGATTTATGACAATTATAAGTTCTTAATTTTAATTAATTCATCCCTAAATTACTTATTAGCTTGAATCCATTTTAATTAACGGTCTTATCTGATTGAACCTTAAATCAAGTTAAATCGTAACCTAGATATGTAAATTATAATTCTTTTCCCAAGAAGGATTAAGATTTGATAATATAACTTGTTTAAAAAACAAATATATTAAAATACCGCTTTTGTTAAACATATTAGATTAGTAAAATTCTGTAAAGTCCCACCAAAAAGCTCACAAGTTAGCTGAATATACGAAACCTTAGCAAATGTATACGTTTTTAAAGCAAGAAGCTCTTATACCTATTAAGAAAGCAATTAATAGAAACCATTTATCAATTTCCCATAATGGTATATCAATAAGCTAGAAAAAAGGTAGTAGTTATATTACTTAAAAGTAGTTAGTATCTAAAATGATAGATTACATAAGCTTAATCATACGTGTTAATATATATTTTAAATTTCATATTTATACCTAGAATAAAATTAATATTGCTAGGAAAGCTATACTAATTTTCATGATAAATGTGTAAATTTTAACTAATCCATAAAGTTTATCTTCGTCCATTCCTAAAATTTAGTTCTTAATAGATGGATTTGTTAGACTTGGTTAGAAAACAAGGGTATCAATCTTTTTCAAGTAATTTTTTTGAAAATTTTTTATAGTTTTAATGCTTAATGAATGATAATATGTATATGTAATTTTATTGAAACTGTTAAGTGATGATACATTATAAAATATTAGAGTATAGGAAAGTTAGATAATATTGTTATTGTAGGTAGTTTGTAATTATTAATATCATTTACATATTCTCTAGAAATATGGAGATATGAAATAAAATAGAGGGATGTGTAAGAAAATAGTAGTACTACAATGTGCTGAAGTGAATAAATAGTTTGATGTGTGTATGATGTAAAATAATTCCCTTTGTGCACGAGACTTGTGACGTAGCTTGTTGTGTGTGCGAGTGACTTAACTTAATTTCACCAACTAATGCGTGTGATGACTTGTAACAAAACCATTAATTAATGTATGGATTACGTAAGTGGAATTAAAACTTGTTATAAGACTTCATAATGCAACTTGGCGTGTACAAGTAAATAAATATGTGATTTTGTAGCATATCTGTGAGCTTGTGTTTTTGGCTTGCTAATTGAATATCATACATATGACGCACAAATTAAGATGTTAGTAAAAACTGTTACTTCAATTTATAAAATAGAGTTGAATTATTTTCTTCTCTACTTGCTTGCGTACATTATGTAAGCAATTACCTCAGCCTACACTAAGCCAATCCGTTCTCTGTCCAATCGTTTCACTACTGCGATTTTTGGTACGAATAAGTAAATATTCTTATCTTTGCTTTTTTCTTCATGTTTCATATGAATGAATTCATCTTAAAGTGCGCTGTTATTTCTTAAAATTTTTAAAAACACTTTTTAATAGTAAAAACCCTTCGTGCATTTTAATATTCATTTTTACACAACCACCGAATCGAGACGTGAGTTGAATAGATTGTTATGCAAGCTAAATATATGTTGACAATTTACTACCACTAACAACTAATTCCAACTATGCGAAAGTGGTCACTGAGCTAAAGACTCGATATAGTAATTTTTTCTTAAAATTTAGTTTTAGAAAAATGTTTATTTACACTTTATTATTTGCATTTAATTTGTATTTTTATTTTCGCATTGACCAGATTTACTCCTATCGCACTAAATCGCAAATACCGAACGCAATAATAGAATTTTCAAATTTAGAAAACCAGCATTATTTTCCAATTTCTTTGAGCACTATCATCCCCAAAGAAACCACACACTTTGCCTCTTTATCCAATATGCCAATATCATTTTCAACTGATCCAAGAAACCACACAAATTCACACAACTCATCGATGAACAATGGGAAGACACATGAACATGAAAATGGTCAAAGTAGCCCAGTTCCATCCAATTTATCTATGAAACGAATTTTCGTCTTAGGTGGAGATGGTTTTTGCGGCTGGCCAACATCATTACATCTATCCTCAAAAGGTCACGAAATTATAATCATTGACAATCTTTCAAGACGAAGTATAGATGATTCCCTTGGCACTGCCTCCCTTACTCCAATTGCCAGCTTGGAAACCAGGGTTAAGACTTGGAATTCCATACAAGGAGGCAAATCTCCACCTATAAGATACCACATCCTTGATATTGCAAAGCAATACCAAGAATTCTTAGAACTTGTGAAACAATATAAACCTGACACGATTATTCATTTTGCTGAGCAAAGATCTGCACCTTATAGTATGAAGAGCACATCCCAAAAGCGCTATACTGTTGAAAACAACTTAGCAGCTACAAATAATGTCTTGTGTGCAATTTTAGACTCAAATTTGGATATACATGTAGTACATCTTGGTACTATGGGCGTTTATGGATACTCAACTACAGGTGCTCCTATACCTGAAGGTAATGTCAAGTTAATTATACTTTCAAATTGAAGAATCATATACCATATCTATGCCAATAAACACTTGAAACTGATATAATAAATTTTTTTAATTCCAAGTTTAGTAGAAGGTGGTATAAATAAATTTGTACCCTTTTCTCAGGTTATTTAAATGTTAAGTTAGACGATGGTCAAGAAAAAGAAATCTTACACCCAGCATACCCTGGGAGCGTTTACCACACTACAAAATGCTTAGATGCACTTTTGTTTCAATTTTACCATCAGAATGATAAGATAAGAATCACAGATTTACATCAGGGTATCGTTTGGGGTACCAATACTCCTCAAACTCGTCTTGATGAAAAATTAATTAACAGGTCATTGTTAATCTTTCCACTCAAGCACATTACACAGTATCCAATTTAAATTTATTGCAGATTTGACTATGATAGCGATTATGGCACAGTTTTGAATAGATTTATTATGCAAGGTGCTCTTGGTATTCCCATAACTGTATATGGCACTGGAGGTCAAACTAGAGCCTTTATACACATTGAAGACACATGCAAATGTATTGAACTTGCAGTACAACAAGCCCCCGCACAATCTAATAGAGTTGAGATTCTTAACCAAGTAAAAATTTATATTAACTACATAAATAGTTATACTTGTTTAATTTTAATTACTGCATATAACACATTTAGCCCTTTTAAACACAACTCATTCCAGATATGCATAACAACTAACTACTTTTTAAATTCAGCTTAATCTAATTTACAGGTTGCAGAAACTTTACGAGTAAGTGATATTGCAAAGATAATCAGTGACTTTAATAATGCAACTATTAGCAATATACCCAACCCAAGGTAACCTTAACTCATTTAAGAGTACCAACATACATATTTGTTGAATATATCTCAAAAAATCTATTTTAAATACTTCAAAATGCCCCTGAATCACTACACATTTTTCTTTTAAATCTCAGGAATGAAGCATTGGCCAATGATTTGGTTGTAGAGAATAATAAATTCAAATCACTAGGTTGGAATCCAATCAAATTTCAAACAGGACTAGTTCAAGAAGTAAAGTCATAACCATTTTTATAACAATGCTTTACCATTTCTATTCTTTAAAAATTATAGGTGAAAGAAGTTGCCCAAAATTACAAGCATAGAGTTGACCGTACAAAGATTGCCCCAAGTTCTTTTTGGAACAAAGCTGTAAGAAACCACGTTAATTTCATATAAGAATTTAAAAACAAAGTGCACAATTATCTGAGCACCTTGTCATATACACTAAATACCATTACACTAAAAGCTATATATGAAACACATTGATCCATATGCGTATACATATTGACCCATAAACACAAATGTATATTGATCCACATACATTTACAAGAAACATACATTCCAAATATTTTATATTGAATTACACAAACTATATATATATTAACTGACAGAACTCTACATAGACACATACATATATATAATATTATAATCTTTTATAGAGAGAAGATGCAACAAATACACAAAATGGAATCTCAAATGAAAGCTTAAACTAAGTTTTACAACATGAGATAGTATATGTTTAAAGTAAATTTTTTGATTGCTTATTTGACTGCCCTATCTTACCGTCTTAATAACAATATCCACCATTTCTACACCAAAGCATTCCCAATAGAATGGTGTAATCATTACACAATTGTTTTTTTTATAATAAAATTTTAGCTATATAATCTTTTCTAGAATGAACAGAGGAGCCAAATCAATAAAGATCTTTTATTATGGGAGTGATTGATTAATGAAAAAATATTATAATATATAGAATTCATAATATTTATATTTGATAATGGCATTTTTCAAATAATTTTGAGAACTGAGAGAGATATATATAATAATTGGATAAATAAATACTAAATACATAAAAGTTGGTGAGCGTTGAATACTTAATATATTGACAAAAATCTTAAGTTTATAAAATAAACTGAAGATCTTTTTTACGCTTAGTTGTATCATACAATTATAATAAATTCACAAATTTATAATGGTGTAATCAAAAGTAGTTATAATTCAGAATATTTTACAAATTTCTAGAAAGAAACATACTTGTAAAGTCAATTATTCTTTTGGGGTAATTTTACACCTTAAATTATAGTTGATATACTAGGAAAAAAAAATTAAGATATCCAATTAGAGTTGTTTTGAACAATTATGGACTGTTATGTAGTATATAATTATTGATATTCAGAAATCATAATAATTAGATTTTGTAAGTTTGTTAAATATTTTTATGTATTTTTCGATATTGGCAGGTGTTAAAATTTTAATTATATAATTCATTTATTGACTGCTAGGCCCATTTAATTTGTTTATTGTATGTGTGTTTACATATGTAATAATAAGTATACACATTTATGCAATCCTTATAAATGATATATATATATGAAGAATTTACAATAGTTTAATATAAGTAGTTTGTTCTATTATTTAATAATAAAATGTCTTTATTGATTATAAATAGTTTCATTATATTAAACGGGAAGAAAAATAGTATGCCAAGGAGAGTAAAGATATCATGAATTTTTGAATAAAATATTAATTGTCATAAAAGGTGTGTGATTGTTAGTTTGTGAAATTTCAATGTGTAATTGAGATCGCTAAATCGTTTTGGTAGCGATGATTTTCGAAGCATCATGCTATGTGTTGATTCTTATCATCAAAATAGTCGAATTGATTATAAAAACAATTTTGGTTTACATCAATTGACTTTTGCTTTACATCTATTAGCATAATTTTCAATAGTAAAGTGTGTCAATCGTTAAGACAAGCAAAATATCTTAGCCAATTACAAAGTTACACGTCATCAAAGGTATCTTCATTGTCTAATTTTTCATATTTCTGGCCATTGTGTAGTGCAGAATGAGTTGCAATGAACACACACACAAGTGATAGAAGGAAAAAAACAATAGGCCTCACGTTTAGTGTGACGAATATTATGAATACAATTAATACAACCCATCTGGCAGCCTTTTTGGAAAATGAGAAATCATTACCAATATATATCTTATCACCCTGGTAGATCAAAAGGAATTGAAGTGCTAAGAATACTACGGTTAGTATAAGGAGGATAGGCATCAAGAAAACGCACAATATAAAAACAATAAAGTATAATAAAGAGTAATTATAGAGGAAATAACGCAAATTTTTCATCATACGGCTCCCAATTGTGTCACGTGAAGGTGCCTGGAAGCAATAAAGATTTGCAAATTCACTCCATGGGCGTATATTTCTGAAATTTTTCTTTAATAAATGAACTATAGGTAAAGATTGAAGTAGTTGATCAAACGAAGGCTGAGAGTTTGTGTGAGATTGGCCAAAATTTATTCGCTCACTAGTTGAAATGGGTGTGAATAAATTACTTGAATTTGGTTGGTATGAGTGCCCTAATATACCAGCGGGTATACTGTTGTGTGTGGATGAGGAAGTGGCCGCAGCTGTCATGTTGGCTGTTGTGCTATTAGGGGTATAAAATGAGTTAAGTCGTGTTTCCTCATCTACTTGAGTTTGTCCGAGGTGTGAAGCAGGGTCAACGACAGGGAGTGTAACTACAGAGGGTGCAGACATTGTAACTCATGTATAATGGGGTTATGGCAGAATGGTATGCTTGTGTTAAATAGTGTTAAAATGTATAGTGCCTGATCAAGATTGTGAATGTGCTTGTGTGTGTGTGTGTATTTGTATGGATGCGCTTGAGAGGATGAGTGTGTGTGTGAAAATAAGGCTAAAATATATAAATAATTGTTTAGTGTGTGAGTAGGTGTGTTTTAAGAGGTGTGTATACAAGTAGTGTAAAGGTGTGTGTGAGATATGTAAGGTAAAAAATATTGGGAGGAGTATGTAAAATAATATATGTATATGGAGTATGTAAGGGTCTGCAAGGATGTGGGTAAATCTTTAATTATCCTTACTTGTCCCTGTTTATTTATATGAGAAAGAAATTATGTGCGTGTGTACTTGTGTGTATATATGGATAGGTGTTGGATATAAATTTTAAATATATATATATATATATATATTCAATTGATGTTTAAAATTGGATCATCATTGGAGAAAATATTTAGAGTTGTGAATATAAATTTTATTTTAATTTTATACTAGATTGTAAAGCAAACTGGCCAATATATAATTATTGAGGGAGGGATAGTGCAGGTGTGATAAGATATTTTTATGCATGTATTCTCATATGTTATATAACTCGGGTATACACATAGCAGGATACTTTATATATTTTATGTATGTATTCTATTTATTAATACTTATACATGAATTAGTGTGATAATAAAATTAAATAGAAAATCATAAAATAAGTTTTGGTGGGTAGCCTTTTTTAAAGCACCAAATAGAATTTTAGAGGTGTTTTAAACGCTTTAGACAAAATATAAGGGTTTGAGTGTGTAGAATGTGATGCTGTAATGTTTGCATATGGCATATGGGTATACGCGATTATATATCTTTTATGGATAGATAAAATCACGAATCAAGTTATGAGTCATTTGAGTAAATGGGTATGTTTGTGTAGGTGTAGACGTATATGTATACTGTGTTTGTAAGTAGCTTTTGTATTTGATGTATTTAATTCAGCTGTGTAAGAATGTAACGTGTACGAGTAAAAACATGTGTGAAGGCTAATCACGACATATATGTGAGGTTAGGTGTATTAGGTGTGTATATGTTAAATGTGTACGCGCGATAAGCCTGCATATGTAAGTCGTGTTTCCGTGGAATAAAAGTGCTTGTGAGATGTGTGTATAAATATATTTATATTGAGGTGTGTATACTCGAGATAGGCAAATGCGGTTGAATCTACAGTGGGTGTCTGAGTAATGCTGTGTGTTTGTTCGAGAGGTGAGTACTTGGCATGTTTTTTTGTATGTGAATGTCGAGGATAAAAATTTTTATGTATGGTTATTTAGCACGTTTAGTTTTAGATTTTAGCCTTTTTTTTTTTAATTTCTATGCGTTATTATTATATTTATGAGTTTATAAGATTGAAATAAATTTATAAATCTTTTGTTTGTTTTTTTCATTTGTTTAATTTGGCGTGTTTTTGAATTTTTATACTAATTTGACAAAATTTGTACAAGATCAATTTTAGAATAAAATTTTATCCAACTCACACAAACACAATACAAACGCACATAAATGAAATGTACTATAATTATGTATATATATTGCGTCTTTGTTTTTAAATAATGCCTAAGTTAAAATAAATAGAATTCAAGTAACATACATTTATCTTCTATGTGCCTTCACTTTTTTATCGAATAACCAAACTACAACTTTCCCTACATTTTCCAAACACATCTACAGACGCCCTTACACACAATAAACAGGCCCACACACACTACAAAATTTGTAAGTAAAGAGCTGAAATAGCTCATTACACAAGAATATACCCACCACAGCACAGACCAACACACAGATTAATTACATCACAACTTGCACTAACTCTCTTTCACATGTATTGATTTTATTTTATGGTTATATAAATAAATATATTAACTACCCATCATTATACAATTAAGTGCACACACCCACCCTTAGACATAAATTTATCAATCGCGTTTCAGATTTGTTTTACACCGCGCACACATACTTTACACACTTATAGCACACACATATTTTATAGGTTCATGACAACCATATACTTTAATAATCGCATATAAACTTTACACACTCAATACCCACAACTTAACACATAACACAAACTGTTTCTACACACTGCCTAGATTAAACACTCAGATTAACGACACTCACACAACCAACGTATCCACACAACCACACTTTGCAAATACACTCACTACCCACAGTCGACAAGTTTTCAGACTACTCAACCTATATTCCCCAACCCCACCCAAATACAACTCATGGCAAGTGAGTGGACTTATATTAATTATGTGTTGATAAGTCTTTTGATTTCCTTGATAATATCAATAAGTTGGGGTATATTATCATTTATTACACGATACATTAATATACTCCCAAACATATTTAATATCGTACATCTAAAGAAAAATATTTCGTATTGTTTTGGGATGTCTATTCAAGAGAACATTGAAGGTGTAAAAATAATGTGGGCATTACAATGGGTCCTAAGAGTTATAATTGCCCTTTTATTTTTATATTTTTGGCAGACGTGTATCTTGAGATATTTTGTATATCATAGTAAGAATGAGGCACAGTTTGATTTAATTATAAAGACACAAATGTGTATTGAAAAACAGATGGACTGTTTTGCATTAACTTCAGCATTTGATCATTTCTTATTGTGGAAAAATCCACCAAATGTGTGTAAAAATCCGGAATCACACAGATTGTTAGACTATAGTTATGTTTCATGTTTTAGTTGGCTAATACCTACATTATTACTCATAATAACAAATTTGGCAATCTCGACAGCAATTGGTATAGCTTATATCAAATTTTTTGAATTTCTAGTCGTTTCTTTTTATTCATATAACAAACATAAATGGAATTATATTTGTTTGCTCGTTGGTCTTTCAATACTCATATTATTATTAGTAATACCATTTTTTACAAATTCTTGGATATATATTGAAAATTGGATAGCCTACACAATGTCCTTTTCAATACCTATTGCATTCCTTTTGGCCTTTTACACATCTAATAAACTCATGAAATTACACGCTTTTTATTGGTCTGAATGGATCAAGGAAACTCAAAAGTGTGTGTGCCTGTTGGTGGGAGGGGTTGATGTGGGAATTTAATTGTTTGTATTAGCATATACCATTGTGTATGTTTAATATGTATCACTATATAAAATTGCAAGGAGTTTTTTTGTTAATTCACTTAATGCTACATGTTTAATATAAAAGTTAAATTTGAATGCGTGCGTTTATACTCCAATTGTGTGGATTATATAAGAGAGTGCAATTTAAGTGTGTGTGTGTATAAATTCAATATCTAGTGCATGTAGGTACGTATATATAGCAATTTCAATTTGGATGTGTATCTATAATTCAATTATGTGGGGTGTGTATACTCTGTTATGCGTATGTAAAAGAATGATTTTTCTGTGTTGTAAATTTTACTAATCTTTGAAATAAATTAAATAGAAGGAATTTGATATGGGTTATCAATATGAATTAGCATATAAAGTATACCTTGAGTATTAGATTGTCTGAATAAAAGTATTCATGTAAATCGTGTGATATTCAAGATGTTGTGTAAATTTGTGTTCTGCAATTTATCAGACCAATTCATGAGCTGAAGTTAATGAATTCGAGTAATCAAAAACTTGAAGCTTTGAGATTGCTCGCAACTATAAAAGAACAGGCAATAAAAAAGAATAAATAGCTTATAAACTAAGATAGGTGTATCAAATATGAAATTATCCTAGGAATTTCCAGCTACTAAAATAGATACACCCTTGAATAAAATTACTAAGACATGTATGGTTCGAATGGAAGATTTAAGTATGATAAGATATAATAAGAAATTATAAAATGTTCATTGAAGATTTTAAAGTAAAAGATATGGTACTCTAAATATAAACAGCCCAATGCATGCCTATTGATAACATAACCACATATTAGTAACATAACCACATATTAGTAACATAACCACAACTTAATAACATGTAACACATAGAGATTATTGTATACCCATGTTTAAAAAATTATACACGCAAACCATAGCATAGATTCAAGTACAAAATATCATTGACACATGTGCATGGTGTGATTGAATCATATATATAATAAAATCGACACTCGTGCATAGTGCTATAAATGCACATATTTAGTAACATACTTGAATATAGTAGTAACATAGATATACATATGATATACATATTTATTATATCACATATAAATACATATTATAACATATACATAGTGCAAAATTTGTTGTACCTTTGTTTTTAATGTTAAAATATTTTGGGTTTTGTTTTGTGTGTGTTTGTACCATATTTAATATGTATATATACATTTTTAGTTTAGAAAAATTTTTTCAAAGTCAGAACTCCACATTTAAAAAAAGAAATTGAAAAATAAATTACAGGTACTTACCAAAACTTTATCAAAATTATTTTAAGTTTAACCTGCTAAGTATATAATATTATTTTACATATATAAATATTATAGTTTATATGTGCGTGGTGTGTGTGTATGTATATCCTATGTAAAATGACTTATGTGTGTAATATTATGTTATATTTAATTATTTATGGGATATAAACACAAAGGAATAAAAAAGGAAAATTAATATCATAAACATAATACTCTCAAGTTTAAGATTCATACACAGCTATTTGACAAAAATTAGTATCCATAAATGTGTTTGTGTGTGTATACTTCTTGGCTGTAATTGTAATTCCAGAAACTTTACCATTTTTATTTAATTGCATATATGCTTAATTCTATATAGTCTAGGTCGTAAAGTTCTATTTGATCTCAAATGTGTGTGTTTGTATAAGCATATATCTTTTAGGAGTTTATGCTACTCTATGTCTTTATATATAATTGACTTGAATATTTGATTAATAGTTTTTACTCCATATGGATGGACATAATTTAAACGTAACAGGAGTGTGTTTGTGTAGTTTAAAACAAGTGTATTTAGGTAAAATACCAGTCTGCATATTTTATTTGTTTAAAGTTCCATACATGTGAGTGTCTATTTCAAATTCCATTCTATATATACAATAGATGAAACAACATATATGTGTATATTTTAAGTCCTAAAAAAGTATAAATAATGCATGTAATTTCTATTTCTATATATATAATTTATGTGTGGGTGTGTATATCATTACTTGGATATGTGATTCAATTCTTATCACTTGTTTGATTGTAATAACCTAAGTATTCACCTATGTCAATATAAAAAAAACCACAAGTGAAAGTTAAACCAGAGAATACAGCTGTTAAGAGTTGCCAGTTCCTAAGCCTTTTACGTATCTGCTCATATGATTTTTCATTATTTCTATATTGCTTTTTACTTAGTAGTTCTTTGTAAATTGATTGTATCTTACTTAGCTCTGAATTAAGTTCACCATGACACCTTATAGTTGCCTCAAGGTTACTAAGCAATAATTCAATGGGTATATCTTTACAATAATTTCTAGTATGATCATCAATTTTAGGGAAGGATAGTTTATCACAAGTCAACTCATTGCGTGTAATTAAGTTCGTATTATCATCAATAGTTTGATCTGTTATATACATTTTCTCATAGGGTGAATTTCTCAAAGAAATGTTTGACAAGTGCTCATTAATACTTTCACTAGCAATTGGTTTAGATAAGTTTTTATTATTAGAAACCTCGATTTCCAAATCTACTAATTTCTTATTAAGGTTTTCTTCATCCTTATCTGCTTCTCCTTTATTACATATCATATATGCTATATCTCTACCTTTTGGATGAAGGTTATCTGATCTAATTTTGGGCTTAGAATTCTTATCTGATATTTCACTGTAACTAGAAGGTAAAATTGAAGAATTCATTTCATAATAATAGTCATTTGTTTCACCCTTAATATTTGCCATATTCAATATGTTGGATGAATCTCCTTTTGAAGTGAATTTTTCGGTGTGTATCATTTTACGGTCAATCTGAGCCATATAGCTATCCTTTGATAATTTGAGATTTTCTAGACTAGGTAAAATTGGTTTACATTCGGATAACTTATCTTCAAACTTACGATAAGTAATTTTCTGTTCAGATTTATAAAAACATTGAAACTTTATATTTAGGTTATGATGTATATATATACATGGTGCGAGATTGTGAAAAAATTTAGGTTAATCCTTAAGCACTGATCATAGTAAATGGTTATGTAGATTATTGGATAATGTGTGAGGTGCAAGTGCATTTTGGTGGATGGGTTGAGCGTCTGTGAGGTGCATGTGGGTGGTGGGTTGTGGGTGCATGAGGTGTGTGTGGGTCAGGATATGTGTGTTATTGGATCTAGCTTCGGGTGTATGTGTGACATGTAGGTTTAGTCAGGTGTTGGGATTTAGTTTAATGTTAATTTTAAATTGTTGTGTCTGCAATGATGTTTAGATAGTTTTTATTGTTAAGAGTTTTATCCATTGGGTGATTGTGAAGGATGCTGTAGCTTTAACTTCTTTTTTATTTTTTTAAGAGTAACAATATGTGCATTTATTTTAAAGTTTTAATTTCTCAATGTTTACATCAATATATATGTATATGAAGACACAAAAAGATGAATAAATTCAGGCGTATATTACATAAACTTACAATCTCTGGTATCCTAATTATTGTTTTAGCTAACTCATTCAGTGAGTACTTGTTTGTGTAATCCATGAAATTCCATGACTTAATTATAACTAAAAATTTCTTTTGGAATTCTTCCTGAAATAATTTTAGCGACTTAGCTGACATCTCCAGAACATTTGTTGAAAATGATATTAAAGCTGATTTATAATTGGAAAATTGGTCCAACCCTCTCATTTTATCCCTATCAATGTTTGAACTGGGATCTCCTTGTACTAGATTGGGTATTTCATTTAAATCTTTGGAATATTTGTAGTGGGTTGATTCGATATTCCCTGAAACAATATGAAATTAAAAATATACAAGCTTTTTAAACTCTATAAATATATGTATATATAAATGATAATTCAGAGAAATACTAGATACTGTGCTCCCATAAATTTTTACTTTATAGATTTGCTAAATATTCTATTGTCCTTGATAGATGTAAATTTAAAAATACTCAAAAGCAAAGAACCAAGCATGTCAAGATATGAATTACTCATAACAAATTTCTCTTAAATTACTCACCATATGGAAAAAACTCAAGCGGTTGGTATGGAATTTTTGGGACTTCCAGATTTTCTTTACTTACAGAAATAGTCCTTGTATCATTTTGAATACACATTTCTTCAAAGTCCTTATTTTTTTTGTTTGTTTGAGCAATTGTGACCTCTGGTTTCCATCGTATTATTGGAGGTGCCGAGGATAAAAAGCTTTCCTTTTGGGATTCAGGTGGCATAAAGAAATTTGATTGTGTAATCGTATTTTCATTATTGAAATTAGATTGTATATTGATTTTAGATGTTTGTAGGTGGTCTACATTTTTCCAGTAACTTAGACAATTCTGTAATTTAAGTTGTCTATTTATTTGGGAATGATTATGTCTCTTGCTAAGATAGATCGAGGATTTTAAGTTTATATTACTTACAAGTTTGAGTTTTAATAACTTCCTTGAAATCATTTTTTAATAATAATTTATTATAAAGAAAATAAGTAATGTATACTATAAACACATTTGAAAATTATAAGAAAAATGTGTTGATTTAGATAAAATTATACCTCAACTAAAGTATTATGGTACAAAAATCATAGTCTGAAAAGTTATGGTTTCCTGGGATTGTTTTATGATGAGGATCATAGTAGTGTGTACCAAAATCATCAAAATAATTAAAAAATGAGTTGAATTGATTCAATGTCATATCATGTCTGTGTACGCTTTCGCAAATGAACGAACTCAAAAATATACATTCGTCAAAAACTTTTTTATTTGTAACAATTATATATTTGTAGTAAGAATTCAAAAGCTGTGTTTTAACTAGGAGCGCAGCTGGCGTATTTGATGTGTTGGTATGCAAGTGTAGTATCTGTGTGTGCAATTTAGCATGTATGTGTGCAATTTAGCATATGTGTGTTTGCAATTTGGCATATGTGTGTTTGCAATTTAGCATATGTGTGTTTGCAATTTAGCATGTGGCGTGTAGTATGTGGGCTTGTAGCATAGACTGGTCTGCGTTGTGTGTGATGAGCATGCTGAGGTTTTGAGCTTAATTGTTTCGAGTAATGGCATCATTAAGTGTGTCAATGGTGCGTGTAAAATTGTTGGTGTTTGTGTTTATGAGTATGGATAGCATAAGTGGGTTATCTGGAGTGTTGGTGTACTTGTTGGTGTGTGCTTGTTTATTTATATGTGATTGAGGGCCTAGGATTGACCTGTTGAGATATGTGCTAGAAAACCTACATAATCGAGCATGTGAATGGATAGATTCGCAAATGGGTGTGCAGATGTGTGTGTGTAAGCAAGTTAGCTATTCCTCGAAACCTTCAAAAAATCTTAGAGTGCATGGTTATAACAAAACACGCTTATATTTGAATAGAAAAATTCCTCTGGGTTAAAAAAGTTCTGTACCAGGAATTATCGTACAATATATTTATCTGAAAATTTTTATAAAAAGAAATCCGAATAAGACTAACTATATATAGAAACTATACAAAGTTCTTTTGATTTTAAGCCTTCCTTATTTTTTATAATAATTTTGCTAATTTACTTAATTTTGAAACAAGTGACCTACATTGGTGTAGACACATTGATGATTATTTAAATCCTAAAGTGAAATCGAATCTACCAGTATAGAGAAGAAATATGTATAGATCAATTTGTAATACATCCCTCTTTCCCAAGATAACCCGAAATTTCCTTACATATCCAAGATGTTTTACGTCTACCATCACAAGCCCTGAGATGATAGATATAGGTGATAAAGCAGTAACAGATCGAATGGCAATTGCCTCTTCACGTGTGAATTTGTCTTTATCATCCATTGAATCACTAATTAAGGATCGATATATAGACAACGTGAAGGAGGCTATACTACATTCACCACTCAAAGGAGACATATTTTCCGTTGCAGAAACAGCTGGTATTATGGCTGCTAAGAAAACATCATCACTGATACCTTTGTGTCACCCCCTAGACATTACTTCAGCAATAGTAAAATGTAGGCTTCTAGCACCAAATGAGAGCAACAATTTTAAGGGCAAAGAAGATACCAACTCTCCAAAACTCGTAACTGTAGAAATTACAGCAAGAGTTAAATGCACTCACAAGACTGGTGTGGAGATGGAAGCACTCAGTGCTGCAAGCACTGCAGCATTAACAGTTTATGATATGTGCAAATCTTTCGACCCAAGTATAACAATTACACAGTTACAACTCGAAGAAAAATATGGAGGCAAAAGTGGGCACTGGAAACGTGAGTAATTGTGTTCTTTTTGAATCTTTATAACAATTAATTCGTTCACGATATAAATACTATTGGTTTGAAAATTTTAATTGATAATTAATTTTTGGTGAATTATCATTTATTAAATTTATTTCATGAGTATATGAATAAAAATTTATAGGGAACGTCTTATGTCCGATTGATTATAAATAAAGTAACCACTAAAAACAAAAGGTCGATATAATAATAATTTTAAGCAACTTTTAGGAAAAAAACTAATAATTTGATTTCATCAGGTTCTTACATTACATATAAACTTATTCTAACAACAGGTAGGATTAAAGTGAAAAATAAAAAAACAGGTTGGTTTATGAAAATATAATTGTTTTATGAGCTAAATGATGATAGAATTTCAGTTGAGAGTTTCAAGGCTTTAAGAAGGTTTTTGATCCCAAAAACATAATCTTTGTCTGTTGATTTAGTCCACAAAGTAACATTGGCAAAATCGATCATCCTTATCATAACATGTGAAGAGATGTCAGAATTATATTCAATAGAAGTGTCTGCAACAAACAATAGACTTGAACCATAAAATGCTATTAGATCTTGCTCTTCCATGATATCCAATATCGATCTTAATTGCTGCTCCAGATATTTAGATACCTTAAATGAAATTATAGGTGACTTGAATGCCAGTAAGAATTTCTTGAATATCGATTTAGCATACTGTTCGATAGTAAGTGGATTCCCCTCAACCGAATCTGCAGAAGAACGAGATCCACCATCAATTTTAATCGAGTCTCCAAGATGATTGAAGCCAACCATCCCCGAAAAAGAAAAGCCAAGTGTTGGCATGGAACGGCTCAAGGCCTTTTTTTCAGCTCTTGCCTTCTTAGATTCAGATGCGTCATCACCATGTAGCCTTTTCCCTATATAATACACAAATTTTTGGTATATAAATAACTTTAAAATTTTTTATAATACAAAATAGTCATTCTAAAACTTAAAATAGATCCTATAATATTTCAATTATTTCTGATAACAACTGACCCATTTTAATATCCAGAATCAATGGAAATTTCAATGTGAAGTTGAGATTTATCATTTTTATTATATTCATTTGTTTTTTTGTTTCTGAATTTTTTTGCTCATATTGAATGTCCTCAAGTTCAAATGAAAAAGTTTCATAACACTGTGGTATATATTTAAGCAAGAGAATTGCAATTTTTTCGTGTTTTTCATTAACACTTATTCCGTCGAGTGTAGATGTAGTAAATACAGAGTGATTCGGTGATAGAATTTCATTATTCTTGGATGCAGGTGTAATGTAGATAGAAGAACCTAAAGAAAGAGTGCGAAATATTGATTTATCCTTTGAGATCTTCGCCAAGTTCTCAATAAGATTGTTTTCACTTTTAATTTCATTTGCCTTTTCCTTTCCAATTAGGCGTGATAATGAATTATATGACTTGAGAGGTCTCTTAGCTAAGAGATGCAGTACTGAATAAAACTTAGCTTCCTTTGCGCTTGTCAACTTTAATATATAATATGGTTTACCTAGAAAATTAGGATATTTGAAAAATTTATTCATATGCCCTGCTGCAAGGAGCAGTGGTGTATCTTGTTCATCGTTACTGACGAATTCTGAGCTTTGATCTATCTGATTTGTTTCTGGCCCAATATATATTTTTGGGCCTTCCACGAGATGAGAATTCATAGGTGGCTAATTTGCCTTGCTCTTAATTTCAAGGTCTTCATTTTAATCTTTACAACTGTTTGGTAGCATCTTTAAAAGCTTAAGTATAATAAATGTACAAGAGTGATAATAATTCTTGGTAAAAAGAGTGTAGCTTAATATAGTTTATTTCCCAGTTTTGTGATATATAGTAACAACTTGGAGGTAGTTCATCAAGTGACGTTATAAACCGAGGTTATAATCTCAAAAATGCTGTATGGAAGCTGTTGGTTCATAATCAATTACTAAAACTTGTAATTGAAGGACCCTAGTTAAAGGTTTTTATTCTCCTTTCACATTCAAGGTTATGAAGTTATAGTGCTTTGAGCTCTATAAATAACCATTTTGTTACTGGTACTTGATGGCATTTACTGAAAGCTTTCTATAGATCGCTAAGGTGTAAGTTTATAGAATAGGGGTTAAGGCTCCTCAATAAAATACCATTAATTCAACATTTCATAAAAATAGATTAAAATCTTTATATACTGATTGTTAGCTTTAAAATAGGGTAATAGTTGTGGTTTACAGATATAATTATATATACACATGTATATTTATTTAACTTTTACAAAGGGACCTACAAGTAACCGTAGTGGTTTTGTTTATACTTTTAGACTAAATCCACAAAAGAAGTTTGAAAATGAAAGAGTCACACAAGGTTCAATTATCTTCAATCTTAGTTTTTGAAGTTCATTCTAAATTTACTGTGGTAGCTGCCTATACCTAGTCCAAAGTCAATCAATCTACAGCACTTTGAAACTACCACTAAGCAAAACAAATTTTAGTAGCATAACTTAGTAATCGAAAGTAGAGAATGTATGCTTGCTAGAAACTGTGAAAAAAAAGGTTTAATAAGTTGGCAATATATTTATTTGTTGATCATGATATGTAGATTTCAAACTCGTCGTTTTTTTAAAGTAAATTCAACTTAACAAGTCTTTCCCTCCATAATGATATTTTTGTTAGGAAGCATTGGGTCTTTTTACTCAATTTGATTAAAATCTTATAGAGCCTTATTCAGCTTAATAGATTGTAAGGAATATTAAATTTTTAAAACTTTTCTTCTGTTCTATATAAAACTTTTCTCTTTCTGCTTTAATAGATAATTAGTAAATATTAGTTGAATTAGTGATGCCTTCCAGCTTAATTTTAACTATATAAATATGTATTCACAATTTTAAGGATTTTCAGTTGAAATTTAAGGCTAAATAAGTGGTAATTATTGCTGATTGTCACTAAATGACTCAATTTTACACAATAGAGACCAAACTTAATAAATGTTAATTTTAAATGAATTTTAAGTATAACATAGACACTTTTCCAACTAACTCTACAAAGTAACTAGAAAATTTTCAAAATTGACAATATTCTAATAAGAAATCAGTTTTTTGTGTAAATTAAAAGGCTTTTGTTCAAAATTAAAAGCAAAAGAAAAAGCTAATGCCAAAACTATAATTCAGTCTTTGTTTTAATTATTTCTAGTGTATTTATCACATTATATACTTCTTCAGAAGGCCTTCTATATGTTAAAACGTTGATAAAGTTATAAATTTAATATTAGCTCATCAGGCTTACATCTATATTTTCTGTAACCTGCATAGGTAATTGGGTGCTTTTGTTTACTCTCAATAAATTTTATAACTTTAAATGATACCAAGTATAATTTATTAAAAGTTTTATTATACTAAAATTTTGTATGAAATTCAAGCTCAATATGTCTTGTAAAAAGTAACCGTCACTTTTATGCTAACTTCTAAAATAATGCATGACTCATCAAAACATAAGTTCATTTATTCCAATGTCAGTTGCGTAAAATTTTATGCTGATCAACACAGCCTAATTGCATTTGTTATCTTTAATGGCTACAAAATTTATTATAAATTCTATCCCAAGCTAAATAGTTGTCATTAAGCAAGGCACTATTTACTGTCAAGTAATCCAGGATTTGATGAAGAACACCCGAATCCTAATTAGTGGCTTAATAGAGGTTATATAAATAACACCTTACTTTTTAAGTAAAGCGGCACTCAATCTTAGTTGCGTGATTTTAATTTCCACATTGAGGCTTTTTCTATATATCGTATTCAAAAATTAGGTCTAAGTTGGACTCAAACGCTTGAATATGATTATCAAATAACATGGCTATTTTGGAAGTTAAAATATGCATTAGTTTACTAAAAAGCCCAATTCAATTGTTTTCAATAAATAAGGAAACATCTCCATCAGATAGCAAGATGGCTCATAATATTGTGATTAATTATGAGCTATTACTAGTTACAAGATAATAAGTGTGATTAACTTGTATATATTAGTTTGTGATTTCAAAAACAGGCACTGCAACTCATTATGCGATTGGAAAACATAAAATTGCTTTAACTATGGGTAAGCTTATAGAATTAATTATTCTTGCTTGAGCAGCTGTGTCCAATATAACTTTTAAGGATAAAATGGTATTCATTAGGTGGAGCTGTTTATGTTTGAGACTTATTTTGATTTTTTAAAAAGTTTTGTTCAAAGCTAGAAAAGGCTAGTTGAAGTAGAATTTAATGTTTGGTTAAAGATCTAGGATTAAAGGTGTATGTAGCTCAGTTTGACGTGTTGTAACTCAGTCTGAAGTAAGACACATAATGATCTGCCTTGCAAAGCGTAGTTATGAACAAGGGAAAATGGGACACGGTTTGCTAGTCATATAAAATGTGAAATAGTTATGTATGTCAAGTTAGATATTAAGTATTTCTTTGCAAAATTCCTAAAATTAACAATTGTAACTCGAAGCCCTTGCAGAATTAATTTTGGCTTTTTTACGTTTGTTAATTAGAATAAAAAATTAACAATACTTAGTCATAGTATGTTAAAAACTATCATAAGCTATCAAAACATTGGCCACACACTCATTAAGGATCTTTTAACCTTTTTACCAAACATCTCTATAATGCTTTCCCCTAAAGCTCTCAGTACTAATGAAGGTGGAGAAGGCCAGAATTTCGGAGGCATAAAGATCACAGGCAACCAAATTTTCTTAATATCGAACAAATCCTATGCATTCGTTAACATTAAACCTGTACTTCCTGGACATGTACTGGTATCTCCTATAGTTGAACACAAAGTATGATTGAGAATTGAATACTAAATACAGATTGAGAAATTTTCACTCTAATTAATTAGTTTTTACGCTTATATAATGTTGCTAAGATTGTATACATAATTGCTAGAATTTGGTAAACATCAATATATAATTTTTCAAATTTATATATAACTCATCCTTTAGAGATTTGCAGATTTAAGCCATGATGAAACCAGTGATTTGATGATGATGACTCAAATTGTAGGGAAAATTTTGACTAAAGCATATGATGCATCTTCACTCTCAATTGTTATTCAGGTAGAGATAAATTCAGACATACATCTTTTTTAATTGATTCGAATTCAAATACTTTGCTTTAATAAACCCAGCGAATTCTTATTAAAAATTTTTATGTGTTCATAGGATGGAAAAGATGCTGGACAGTCAGTGCCACATTTGCATGTTCATGTTATGCCACGCAAAAAGGGAGATTTTCAAAATAATGATGAAATTTATGACAAATTAGAAGAAAGAGACACATCCAATGCAAATGAAAAAGAGTAAGAATTTATTGTTTTATGATACATCATGATATTTATGATCCCATTTCACAATTTGAACTATTATCCATTTTCAGGGCTAAAAATTCTAGTCCTAGTAAATACAGAACATCAGAAGAAATGGCAACGGAGGCTGAAATGTATCGTAATTATGCCGAATATTACATATGATTTTTTAACAATTCTTATGTCTGAAGATTAGGAGAATTCACTATTTAAAATTTAACTAATTATAGCAATCCCATAAAAATAATGATTATTCAACATGTTATTCAAATAGATGTAATTATTATTGATCAAGTATGGATAATTATTTGCATTAGTAACTTGGCATATATAATATATACTTTTTTAGTATCAGATACAACGAGACATTAAAAGAAAACATCAGTGAATTAATAAATTTCAGCACTCTTGACTTAAAAATTAGGTAAAATTAGGTAATATTAAAAAAAATTGAATTCAAAATATTTTCCAAGGCTAAGTTAACAATTCAATATAACATGTTTTGATCCTCTTTAATTGAAAATATCTATTATATAAACTCTTTAGTCAAAAAAACTCCCAAGAAAATGTAAAGGTTAATCTGGTTTTAAGCAAAATTTTTAATTCTCCCATCTAAAATTAAGTTTTCAGCATATGGTTTCGGATTATAAATTTTAGAGATTTAATAATTTAGAACGAGTTTATTTAAGTGTATAAATAGGCATAATTATCCCCTCAACACTGTAATTGAATAATCATTGAATTATAATTAGATTACCATTGAGATGCAACTCAAAAGTAATTAAGTTAAAATTGAAACATAATTATAATATCATTGAAATCTCCAGCAATGAATTATGTAAATTAATTATCAACAGTAAATCAAGTTAAGGTATCTAATCTGAACTATAAAAAGTTTATATATAGTTTGAGGTAGTCATAGAAGTTGTAGAGATTTCCATATAATAAAAATGTTTGTGATTAGCTTGAAAGTATAGTTTACATCCTCGAAAAAATTTTCAAATCAAATTGGTGAAATCTTAAAATGATAAACACTTGAAGCAAATGAACTTTCTAACATATTTCGATTTTACTACTCATATATTATAGTAGTTTCTTTTTAATTTAGATCAATTCAAATAACAATCAATATCCCCTATAAAATTACTTCTCAATACACATTTTGATATATCCTATAATGGATAAACCTTTCCATACCTATGCAACACTTAATAAGTAACACAAGGTTGATAAGGTCCTCCTCAGGGCTATCACTATTTGAGAATGTTATAAAATCATCTTCCAAGTATTTGTCAATACATAATGATTATAGAAATACCTCAAGCATAGTTAATACCTTACAGAGTTGGCGGACTACATCATTCGATTATATTAGTGATTTCAAAGTAATACAAATCAAATATCAAAACATAGATATAAAAAGATAAGGATTCATATGATTAATATGTATCTTAAATTCTAAATCAATATATTATCTCCATAAATACAATACAGACATTCATATGAATCTTAGGATATATCTACATATTCAATATGATCATATATATATTATCTATATGCCATATAAGTTATATTTACTTTGCATTTAACAACCAACGATATGTCATTTCATTACAAACTTATCTAAAGAATATGATTTTTATGAGCTCTAATGTGTTATTGTATTATATGTACTTATGATTAGATTATATATATATACATATATATAAATTCAATCGAAATTTATATTTATAAATATTTTTATTCATTTTTTATATGATATTTAAACTTGAATTTTTGATATGATTTCAGAGTGATTTATCTACTGATTACTTAATTAACAATTTCCAAAAAATAAACAAGCAAAACCCAATTACTTCCGATGATCGATATATTAAATTATTTAATAAAATAATATCCAAAAAAAATCATTGGAAAACACAAAATTTTATTAGCCTTATAGGAATGCTAAGTGAACCGGGTTAGTTAAACTACAT
>JADHZB010000818.1:13740-26331 GCA_015657535.1 Nephromyces sp. MM_2019
TACACACACATTTATACTTTATATACACACACATTTATACTTTATATACACACACATTTATACTTTATATACACACACATTTATACTTTATATACCCCCTTATTCACACGTTACATATACACACACATACACCCCAAAAAATAAAAACATTATATCAAATCTATACACACTCTGCCAAGAACTATACACACACCACTACAAACTATACATATATATATATATATATATATATATGTGTGTGTGTGTAAATATATAGGTATACTTATGATGAAGAAGGCCCTCATAAAAAATCACACACCAAGTACACCAGGGGGTGGGACTGTGTTTTTCGTATCAAAGGATGGCCATAGTTATTTAAGAGATATTGAGACTAGGGAGGAGGGAGGTACACCTAATATATTAGGCGATATACGTGCAAGTTTAACATTTCATTTACACACATTTATATCACAAGATGATATAATTATACGTGAACATCAAATACTTCAATATCTACAAGATGTGTGGTCTAAACATCCCAAGTAAAAATTTTTTTATGCACCTATATATAAGTACATAAAATGATTTATACTCATATATACACATATTTATACTCATATATACACATATTTATACTTGTATATACACACATATTTATACTCATATATACACAATTATTTATACTCATATATACACACATATTTATACTCATATATACACACATATTTATACTCATATATACACATATTTATACTTGTATATACACACATATTTATACTCATATATACACACATATTTATACTCATATATACACACATTTATACTGATATATACACACACAAAACACTTAAATACACACATATACATACATACACATACACACACTACACATACACACATACATACACAATTATATATAGGATACACCTATTTGACCCTGGAAGTACACAGAAGTCATTAATAATTTCATTAATGATTAGTTATAATGAACTAAGTACAGATCAATATAATTCATATTGTAATCCGATGTACTTACACTACGGTTTTATCATAAAATTATTGAATGATTTATTTGGTGTAGAGTGTAGAGGTGGTTGTATATGTGCTGGTATATATGTACAACAATTATTAGGTTTAGATGATGTAATGATTAACACACTTTACCAAGGTTTAAGACACACACAATATAATGTATTAAGGCCTGGTGTTGTACGTATTAGCCCACATTATTCTACACCCCAATCATCTATAGAAATCATAGCAAAAGCAATGTGTTGGATAGCTGATAATGGTTGGAAATTATTACCTGCATATAGTTTTTCACCAGAAACAGGTGAATGGTATCATAAGCTTGAAAAAGAGGGTAAACATCGTAAATGGTTAACTGATTTTCAACCATTTAACCCTATAAAAACTGTTGAGTATACACACACACACATTAATCATGCTTACCAAACCATTGATATCGATGCGGGAGATGATAGAAGTCTTGAGAAGATGTTAAGATATGCAAACACGCTCATTAATGATCGAAACTTCTATCAATTACTTCCATACACACATTCATTACCTTATATTGATCCTAAATATCATTCATTATTATGGTTTGCATTACCTGAAGATGCATATAAAAGTATTACACATTTTGGTGGTTTAGGTTACCCAATTATTGATAAATGTCTATGGGATAAATGGGATATTAATGATCGATCAGAAATTTCTTTCCTTAATATCCAATTAAAAATACACCCCGCTCAAATTCACTTAGATAAACACACAGATAATCAACCAAATCTTCAACACATTTCCTCTCACACACACACATCAAACACAGATCTGAACTACAATCATGAAACTTATTGTCCATATAAATCTTTGTACCCAAAAATGAATCAATTATCTATTACACCTCCAGATATCGATACACATCATGACATTGATACACACATTAATACAATTCCACATTCAGATAATACCCCAAACACAAATAAAATTACATGTCAAGATACATTTAGACACTTTGATACAACTACACACTTTGCTTCAACTATACACTCAGATAATGTCACACATTCAGATACCACAACACACACAGATAACACAATACACTCAGATATAACTACACAATCATATAAATCAACACATACAGATAACATAACACACTTAGATTCAACTACACATTCAGATATTAAAACACATACGGATAACGCAGCACATTCAGATAATACAACAGATTCAGATAATACAACAGATTCAGATAACACAGCACACATAGATAACTCAACACACACTGATAACACAAAACACACATATAACACAACACACACTGATAACGCAACACACACTGATAACGCAACACACACAGATAACGCAACACACACATATAACGCAACACACACAGATAACACAACACACACAGATAACACAACACACACATATAACGCAACACACACATATAACGCAACACACACAGATAACGCAACACACACAGATAACGCAACACACACATATAACACAACACACACTGATAACACAACACACACTGATAACACAACACACACATATAATACAACACACATAGATAACGTAACAACAAATATAATGGATGTAAAGAAGCTGATAATGCCTGATACATTAAGACATACAGTAGGTTCAGCAATTGGACAATATAATATGATTAATGAGGGTGATCGTGTGTTAGTAGCATTATCAGGTGGTAAAGATTCATTAACATTGTTACACATTTTGAGAGATTTCAAAAAGAGAGCACCTATTTATTTTGAAATTGGGGTATGTACAGTTGATCCACAAACACCTGAATATAACCCTAAACCACTTATACCTTATCTAAGAAGTTTAGGCATAACTTATCATTATATAAGTCAACCACTTATATCTATGGCTAAGAAATCATTGCAAAATGATTCATTATGTTCATTTTGTTCAAGAATGAAGAGAGGTATACTTTATCAATGTATGAGAGATAATAAGTATAACGTATTAGCTATGGGACAACATCTAGATGATGTGTGTGAATCATTTATTATGTCCGCATTTAATAATGGTAAGTTAAATACAATGAAAGCTAATTATGTAGTTAAGAAAGGTGATTTAAGGGTGTGTAGACCCCTTATATTAACTAGAGAATCTATTACACGTGAATTTGCTAAATTAAATAAATTGCCTATTATTCAAGATAATTGTCCAGCATGTTTTGCACAACCTAAAGAGAGACATAAATCAAAAATCTTACTTAGTCAACTAGAAATTGATAATCCACATATTTTTAAGAATATATTAAGTGCTGTTAGACCCTTAATTGCTCGTGATGAATATCTTGAAGCAGGAGAATAAATATACAATGAACTAATATGTGTGTGTATTTTTATATGTGTTTGTTTCTATATGTAGAGTTTTTAATAAAATATATATTTGAATTGGAAATTATTATCTTCATCATGATACATATACTTTCAAATATGGTTGAATTTTTTTTTTCTTATTTAACTTGACTTATTTTGATGTATATATGTCTGTGTTAAGTAATAATAATTATTTTTAATTACTTTTATTTTTTTGTGTATGTTAACCTACACCCAAATATAAATCGATAAAATCACTTTTTTTTTTTAATAAAAGAAATTACTTAAAATCATTTAATTTATAAAAAATTTTTTTTATACAAAATATATATTACATCTTATTCAATGGTTAAAATATTTGTTACAGCACTCTTATATTTTTATACCCTATATGCACACAATACATTTACACATACATATATATATACTATACCTTTATACATGTAATATATACATAGAGATATATTTATAAACATTTTAAAGTAATTGAGTTTTACATCTATTAAAGCACACACATCTAAATGCATTATTGAAACCTATACTATCAAAACATAAAATTTACATAATTACACTAGCCTAAAATATATATTTATACACAATATATTCAGGATATATAATTTTTTTTTATGAAACATAGTATATATATTCATAAAACATAAGTAATTATACATCTATCTAAAAATACACTCAATATAAACATTGTTATTTATATGATTGGCTCACGCGCATAACAAATAATAATTATACACACACTTTAATATAGGCAATAATTTAAATATATTTACCTAAAAATGTGATAAAAATAATTTATTTATATAGATAACACTTATTAAAATATTTACTTCGAAAATTCATAAACTTCATCTGTTTTTGATATCTTGCACATTAAACATTTAAATGTGTAATATTTTGTATTCAACTTTGTTATTGAAATGTGTAAAATCTTGATGTTTAATTTAAAAATTTTGATTTTCAAAAAGCATCGTTTGTTTATGGACGTACTGTTTATACCCAATGTGTAATATCTTAATCAAGTAAATATTAATTTATGTAAGTTTTGTATATAAGATATATATACGTATGTATGTTTTCAATATCAAAATATTCAGTTTATATCATTAAAACAGTTATAACTCACTTCTCTTAGTGTGTGTGAAAATGCACGTGGTTTTTTTTTGTGCACGTGTGATTTTTGTTGTGTGTGTTACTTTGTATTTGTGTTTGAGTGTTTCTTTGTATGTTTGAGTGTTTCTTTGTATGTTTGAGTGTTACTTTGTATGTTTGAGTGGTTCTTTGTATGTTTGAGTGGTTCTTTGTGTGTTTGAGTGGTTCTTTATAAGGATGTGTCTGTGCGTGTGCTTTTATGTGTGTATATAGTTGTGTAAGGTAAAGATGTGTGTGAATTGGGTGTGTTTTTTGGTGTGTAAACTATAAAAATGTCTAGAAATGTGTGTTTTGTGTTCAAGCAGAGTCAAGGATCAAGTAGGTGGGTTTTTTTTTGTTATATTTAGTTATATTAATTTATGTTTTATATTCACTTGTAATTTATGAATTCATTAAGTATGTGTTGTTATCATTAGTAGCTGTTTTGATATATTACACACTATAAGTTACATCTTTATAAGCATATCAATTTTTGTTTTGCTGTGTTGATGTGTTTGAGTAATTGATTGTATGTATATTTATTGTTTGTATGTAACATATTTCCATTTATTTCAATTCATTGTGACTTTTTTATAATAAAAACTAAACTGCTTATCTGTGTGTATAGTTAACAATTAACATTTATCAATATTACAATGATGAATTTTGAAAATTTTCAATAGCTAACGTTAACGTATATATATATATATATATATTTATAATTACATAGTAATTATAATAATAATCTTAACTTACACACACACACATAAATAACGATTGTATAAACTTAATTAATATACAACAAATATATAATACCTATATAAAATAAAAAATTATCCTAATTTAATATTCTAATATACGCATAAAAATAAATAAAATTGTGTTAACTGTTGAAAATAGTATAATTAAATAATACTACTTGCTAAATTATCAAGTATCTGTAGTATGAAATTAACTCAAATTTGTAATAATGGGTACTTTTGTAAATAACAAAATGATGAATTGAGTGTGTAGTCAAATATAACTAATCATAAAATGAAATGATTTGAAAAGTATTAAATTCACATTACACATTCCAAATATATGATTAAATATGTTTTTTAATTTTATATTTTTTTGCACACGAAGCGCCTTAGATCTAAATTTTCAGTATATCTTAATTTCTGTTAATTTTATTTTATTTTTCAACCTTTTTTTAACGTTTTTCCAACCCTGGTTATATTTCATCTCCTCCTATTTGAATTTTCACCTACACTTTCCCTTATTTTTCACACTATTTAGTGTAAGTACACTAAATATCCCTTCTTTCTATTCGCTACTCTTACTCTGCCTCTCCTTTAAACATCCCAAGTAAGAATTTTATTTTCACAAAGACATATTGTAGCATATAGCCATGATAATACTCACATTTTGAACTTTCAAATGTTTGAAATATTTCATTTACATGAGTCTTCTTTATGCTTTTTCCGGTGTAAATTAAATATAACCCTCCAGAGACAAATACTATACGTTTGATCGATGTATGTACACACCGGCTCATATACTTTTGAATATTATTCATCCACTTTTGCGGACAAAACAAATCATTCACACATCCCCCAATTCATTCTAGGCAGTCATGATATTCTTTTGCTATGTTTGCTAACATCAATGAGCTCAACGAGATACACTTTTTCAAACTAATCCCAGAGGTTGAGTGGTACACATCACAATCCTATACACCTACCAAATATTGATTTTTCAATTATTGAAATATTTACAGAGAATTCCAAGTATGAACACATCTGCAGACTCTAACAATGAAGCCGCAAATTCTGCGAACGGATCGGAGGCCGCTGCAACACCCTCGAAAAATCAACAATCTCCCTACCAATCTCATCTCACATCTGCCCCTACATATAAGAGTGACCCTGTAAGAAATATTACCAGGTTAGAATCCCTTGACCTATATAAAGAATATGAGTACACGTTTCATTATCATAACATCACACTTCACTGAACTTAAGAATCTTCTTCGGGAAATGAATTCTGGAGCTGATGCACAGGACTGTATCTACACATATATATATGCATATGTATATTCCTTTTCTAATTCAAATCACACTGAAATCATCACTATATAAATAATAAGCCCACACACTCCATCCCCTCTCACACTATCCTTTCCTTCAGTACTACAAAAATACTATCAAATGATGAAAAAATCTGGACTGCGGCACAACAAGAACAATACTTAAATATGCTGAAGCAATCAGGATTCAATTTTATGCCAAATAATGTTTCAACAGGTCAAGTTTCATACCAAAATTTTGCAATGCCATTTACCCAACAACCTAACATGTATTATTATGCACCTGAGATGTATGGTTACTATCCACAACAATGGGCATATTTACAACAAATGAATCCTTATGGATTTGTGATGAGTCCACACCCAAGCGCAGGAACTTCAGGGGCTACGGTTTTCAATGTACAGCAAACTGCAGAATCATCTGATTCTGACACACTCGAACATTTGGCTGCACAACATGCGGCTGCTCAACTCTACAAGAAATCAATTGAGCCTACGGAAACCACAGAGAAACAAACAATGAATTCTGAACAGCAAACTGATGAATCTTCAGATAAAAATATAGCAGATACAGAGACCGTACAGCCCACAGAAGATACACAGAACATAACTTCTACGACATGTAGCCCAACTGTAGCAGCCGAATTAAATGAAATCTCACATGTAAATGAATCATTTGAAGCAGATGAAAATCAAGTTTTAAGTATTGATAATAATAACCAAGCAAACAAACTATTAGAGGATAATCCCATTGAGTCAGCTAATGCAACATCAACGCGTGAAACTTCCGCTGAAGTATTACCTGGTAATTCCCCCACAGAAAGTCATTCTCCATCTCCGCAGAATAACCCCACATCTCCATCCACACAACCTAGTGATTATATCAACTCAAGTGATTTGATTGAATGGGCCAGCAGTTTACTATCACACCCAGATTCTGATGATCTCAAACAAATTAGAGAATGGGCCTCTGTCTACTCCTATGTTTACCACGGTCGAGCTTACACCGATGAAGAAGCTGTACAATTATACATTTATTATATTCAATCACAACCAAATGGTGATACCAATCAAATGCTTGGAATACTTGACCCCTATAATCCTTGCATTGATTTATCAGGTTCTGAAGCTACAAACCAATACAACCAAAATGAAACCTCTGAAGAAATGGGTATATCCGAAACACTTACATCCCCCCCAAAACCACCTACTAACCCTATATTATCTATGAAGACTCATCTAGAAGCACACAAGAAATCTGTAGAGGCTGCTCGTCTAATAAATAACACAAGACAATTATCAAATGATGAACCACCTGGAAACACTACATCTCCACACAAACCAGAAATCCACACACAACACATTCGTGATCATTTTCATATCTCTAATCGTGCAACTACACCCACCTCTAAAGAAACCAGTTATAACACAACACCAGGAAATTCTAAATTTATTCAGATTAGTGTAGATACATCTAATCAATTGAATACACACTCAAACAATTACACTGAATTGTCAGTAGACCAAGAACAGGCCAAGCTAATAACAAGTGATGTTGAAACAGCATCTGCAAACTCTGATGATATGTTTCATTATTCTTCAAGATCTGCTATGCAAGAGCTTGATAATAATAATAACACTGAAATTACACCTGATAATAATTTTATCACTGAAGACACACCCGAAGCTCACCATCAACTCACAATGAATTGTTTAAATGGGTAATATGACATACACAATTATTACCAATTTTCTTATTATATATATTTATATAAAGATATAGAAATAGATATTTAGATATAGATATGTTTATGTATATACATAGATACAATTAGAATTAGATATTAATATACACACCCAAAATCAAATACCTCTAATACAGACAAATAACGATACACACACCCCCTCAAAATACACACAACTCCAAAACACACATAACTCCAAAACAAACACACAATTCCAAAACACACAGCTCCAAAACACACATAAACTCCAAAACAAATACACAACTCCAAAACACACACACAACTCCAAATTACACACACACACAAAACACTCCCCCCCCCCAAACTTTAAACACTTCCAAAACACACACACATACAAAACACACAATATTCTTTCTTAGTCAATATAATGATGAAGAACAACACCCTATGAGCCTATTGAAGTATGCTTATATCTCAGATGAAGAAATGGATGAAATATCTATATCTTACCAAGTAAATGTGTTTTCTTATTATATTAGAAAAATTATTCAATGTGTCATTCAGGCCTATATGAAGATTAAATTGATAGAAATATAACATCTAATAAAGAGGCAGAAAATTCTAATTTATCTAAAAAACACTGATTACTTCTATCATTCAAACAATTCCAACACACACTACTATATATATAATAAGATCTGTGGATTAAGACCATTGAAACATCACCTTGAATTCATACACATTCAATAATGTATTTACCTTGTAACACACTAATTATAATATATACTAGACATTCTTTTACACATTCATTTACCCTTGAATTAAATCAGAATGAAGAACCTCCCAAAATGGCACCCAAAATCCCTACACACACAGAATCCACACACCTAACAACTTTCATTAATGAAGATAACTCAGAGAGTACACAGACAAGTCATATGATGGATATTACCCCTTCAACACCTCAAGAAATACCTGTAATTACACACACACCTTATACAATTACAACACTTTCAACTCCTCTAGAAATTTTGGAGAGTACACACACACCCAACATCCAATCAATATCACCCAAACAAACATATACACCTACTCCTACACAATCAACACAACCAACACCTACACACACTATAAAACAAACATCACCTACACAAACATATCCACCTACTCCTACACTACCAACACCTATACACACTATAAAACCAACATCACCCACACAAACATATCCACCTACTCCTACACAACCAACACCTATACATACTATACAAACAACACAACCAACACCTATACACACTATACAAACAACACAACCAACACAATCAGAAAGTACACACAAACCATTATCATCACCCAATCAAACAATTACTAAGAATCAATCAACATATTCAACCAGAGATAAAAAAATACACACACACTTAAAAAGAGATGATAAATATGAAATAGATCATCACAAATCTCCACAAAAATCACATAAGACTTCTACACACAAATCAAGGAGAGATATAAATGGTACTTCTACACATCGTAATTCCACAAACAGTTATGAAGGGAAATCAAGAAAACAATATCATAGTCGCTATTCTAGTTCAGATAGTAATTCTGACTATATAAGTAGACGTACAAAACGTAATAAAAATTCATCTACACACACACACAAAAGTTCATCAAAAAAAAAACGAAAAAAAAAGAATTCTTCAAGGCATCATCATAAAGTAAGAGATTATTCATATGACGACACAAAGAGTCAATCTCCCCCTGGTATTTAATTTGCACACATTTATATATATATATATGATTTTATATATACATATATACACACAAACCTTTATATATTATTTATCTCTTCACTCTCACACTTTTTTTTGGGGAGGGGAGGAGAGTATGTACATTTTATTTACACATTTATTTGTTTACACATACATAGACTTTTTTATATACCTCTTTACATACTTAACTATACTTCTTAACACATATTACCCTAGTTGATATATTTTTAATACACACACTATCCACACCAATATACACATATTATCCATACCAATATACACACATTATCCACACCAATTTACACACAATCCACTAACAAACACACACATAAAACATACCACAATCCACACACACAAATTATTTTAAACACATTTATTTGATTAGCTAACTACTCAACACACTCACATGAAGAAATAGCGACAGATAATATAAATATAGCACCACCTGCGACGGATGTAATCCCAACTATACAGATGTGTGTATCACCAAATATGGGTAAGTATTTATGGGGTTAATTAATAATAATGTGTGTAAATTTATGACTACTATCGTAAACTTCTATTAAGGATATATACACACTAGACTGGATACGAATGACAGTACAAACTGGCAAGCACTTGACTGTACTTACTGGTTGATTTCACCGATAAACAAGATTACACACATCTATCCTACACACAAGGAAAAACATCTTAATGTATATACAGGAAGATTTTCTTGTATTAATTATATTTGTTTTTATATATCAAACAATCCCTTACATTTTGGTATATATTTTTATTTGTGTGTGTGTGTGTGTATATTTTGTGATTTCAGATAATACAGATTTATCATCCAATTCACCTGTTAAAGATATCAGTAATGAACATATTCAATCCACACACACACAACCCAATTTTAATTACTTTGATGAAAACTCCATCCTAATTTCAGCTGTGTGTTTACCTAAATTATTTGAATCAGCCCTCCTTACTTTTGATGAAACAAATTATTGGAATTTATTCGAAAAATATGAATTTGGTATGTTACACACATATGTGTGTGTGTGGAGAGGGGGAGGGGTGTTGCGAATGTGACTTGGGTGTATGTGTGCTGTGAATGTATGTATGTTTTAGCTGTGTGTGTTGTGAATGTGTGTATGTTTGGGGTGTATGTTATGAATGTGTGTATGCTTGAGGTGTGTGTGTTGTGAATGTGTGTATGTTGTAGATGTGTGTATATTTGGAGAGAGTGTGAAATGGGTAGGGTATTTGTACTATGTACTATAAATATAAAGTATATAACAATAGGTGATTTATAATTTTTACATGGACTAAATATATTTATGTGTGTATATTTCTAATCTATGTATTTCAATGTATTATAAATTATACTTTACAGATAAACTAAAAGAGTTTACTTTACACACTTGGCCAAGCAATTGTCAATCTTTTACAGATGCCCCACCTTCTATACAATGTAAAAATGGTGTCACAGTTTTTGGTGTACCTGACTTTATGTAAGTTTTACACATAATATATATATTATCATATTTAACATCCTAAAACACACACAAAAACGCTTCACTCAATTGATATATATATATACCTTACCCAAAATATATACATATATATATATATATATATATATATACACTATACATTTTTAAATCTTTATATAATCAGGGATGAAAATACATTGAGGGAGTATATAATATCATATATTGTGATGTTTTTTGGGTTTGATATGACCCATTTATTACACACAATTTCACCCTCAACAACACTTGATTCATATTATCCAACACCTACAACTTATTCTGGAAAACAATATAATATTGGGTGTGCATCAATCTTAGCAAAATTTGTACTTTTGCATGTATCTACACTCCCTATAGCAAGTCCATTACTTTCAGGTCCCCCTGCATTAATTATACGGCCATTTCGTTGTTTATTAAAACGTGCACCTTCAATATTTACACCTTCCACCCAAAATTCTACACAAAATAACCCTACACATTACACACACACCAAGATATTTCCCAAAACATCTCCTACACAGTACACATCTACATCAAACACACACACACCCCCCACAACACATAAAATATCCCCATTAACATCAATGGTACACACAACACCTTTAACAAATCCTACAACAACAACACCTACTACATATTCAACATCACCTACACACTCATCATTATATAGTTGGACATCTTGCCCTAAAATGAATTGGGAAGATACACACAAGAAAGAAATATATATATTACAACACATTATAACAAACCCTAACAATCGTTTACCCATAATAGCCTCTGTTGTTTTATTTAATGAATTACATGAACGTGGGTCAATGAGTTGTCGTTCAATATTATCTATACAAAATCACTGGAATACACACAAAATACAAACAGAGTTATTCAAAACAAATGATATAAATGATACCTTACACACACCTACACACACATCTCATAATTCATTCTTTTCAATTACTCTCAATGATCATGAACTTTTGAATCAAATTGCACACCAAATTACTTCTTACACACCCATCATTTTTGATATCTATACCTCTGACATAC
>JADHZB010000821.1:5000-13228 GCA_015657535.1 Nephromyces sp. MM_2019
GTGTAATTAGTTTATGAGTATAATTAGTTTGTGTGTAAGTACTTGTTTTGGAAAAGATGTTTATATGAAGATCGTGTGTGTGTATATATAAAACATAGTTTGAGTATTAAACTAACTCAATGAGTATATATAAGTAGGGATTGTGTGTGTATGTTTAAAAATAGATGATTATAATGTGTTTGTGTGGGTAAATCACAAATTACATTACTATATACTAATAACGAGTGCAAAATTTAGAATTTAAAATAATTAATTACACACACTTTATACTAAATGTAAATGTATAGATATCTATATAGATATTACAGCACATATTGCTATGTTTTACACTTATTTAACATAAAATCCTATAAACAAATAGATACACACACTTTTGCTTTTATATGTTTTATTGCTACTACACACAATTTTCTCATCGTATAACTTACACACGCAAATAATATCAGATACTACCTCAAACTCATACACACACAGGGCATAGAAATTATATTAAATAATTTCAACAAATTACACACACACACAAATATATATATATTGCTCATTCATAACATCAAATTACTTACACACACCCACACACATATGTATAAACCATCCATTACATAATATAACCTATACACACACACACACACAAGTATTCAATATTACATAACCTACCCACACAAAATACACAGTATAATATTAACCTACACATACACACACACACATATATATATACATATATAAGTCATTTATAACATTACATAACTCACACACACAAACACACTCAGTTTGTTGTTAAGTATTTGTTAAAAGACCTACCTACCCACTGTGTAATTTGTCAATACCCCCAAATTTTTTAAAAGTTGTCCAAATGATTAATTAATCTACACACATCACATATTTAGTCTACCTAACCCCTTAATTACACACACATACACATATACACACACCCTACATACACACCAAATCACCTCTCCCCTCCCCCCTGCCTCCCCATACACACATACACATTATACCTCTTACTTACCACATTATATCTACACACACACTCAACTTCTACATTCCATCTTCACACACATAATCACAACTTTTGTTTTGTTTATATACACACATACACACATACACACATCTTCTATTTTGTTTGTACACACACACATCTTCCACCAAAAATTTCTATTTTGTTGTACACACACACATTTGTCTAAAAATGACATCCAACCCACATCAATTCCTCTGCCGTAAATTGGCCAATAGTGACCTCAAACAACGAACAAGAGGTGTGTGTGTATGTGTGTTTATTGTATGTATGTGTGTGTATGTGTGTTTATTGTATGTATGTGTATGTATGTGTGTTTATTGTATGTATGTGTGTGTATGTGTGTTTATTGTATGTATGTGTGTGCATGTGTGTTTATTGTATGTATGTGTGTGTATGTGTGTTTATTGTATGTATGTGTGTGTATGTGTGTTTATTGTATGTATGTGTGTTTATTGTATGTATGTGTATTTATTGTATGTATGTGTGTTTATTGTATGTATGTGTATTTATTGTATGTATGTGTGTTTATTGTATGTATGTGTGTGTATGTGTGTTTATTGTATGTATGTGTGTTTATTGTATGTATGTGTATTTATTGTATGTATGTGTGTTTATTGTATGTATGTGTGTTTATTGTATGTATGTGTATTTATTGTATGTATGTATGTTTATTGTATGTATGTGTATTTATTGTATGTATGTGTGTTTATTGTATGTATGTGTATGTATGTGTGTTTATTGTATGTATGTGTGTGTATGTGTGTTTATTGTATGAATGTGTGTGTGTGGAGCGTGTATATGGATATGTGTGTGTATATATATGCACTGCATATGTGTACTATATTACTATATTTGTATGAATGTACCTCTAATGTATGTATGTGTACTGTGTGTATGTTTGTGTACTGTGAATGTATGTGTGCTGTGTATGTACATGTGCTGTGTAGGTGTGATGTGTGTTTGTGTAGTGGCTGTAGATATACACACAATCTATGATGTGCATGTGTGTATGATTATGGTACATATTTCGTCCAATATACTCTTATTGAACTTGTGTGTAGAATATATACTTTATCTCTCGTATATAGTACAATCTATGATATGTTAATGTGAAATAGTGTGTTGTGTTTGCACATTTTTTGGAACATAATCAAACTATAAATAACAATAGATACAAAGGTTATGTGCATGTGTGCTAAATATATATTATCAATCTTGAGTGTATGATAATATATACAGGTGTATGTGTATATACACATTAAACATGTGTAAATATATATGTGTGTAAACTTATATCTTATCAGCTCACAAACTACTTTGTAATTATTTGTCAAAGAAAGATAAACTCACGAAAACTGATGCTCTATATTTATGGAAATCTCTTTTCTACAGTACGTTTATTTTTACACACACATTTATATTCACATTTACATAACCCCACACACATTTACATTCACATTCATCCCCCTCACACATTTTTATATTTACATTCACATAACCCCACACACATTTACATTCATATTCACATAACCCCACATACTTTTATACTTATATTAACCCCCCCCCCCCACACACACACACATATTCATATTCACACCCCCACACACACACACATATTCATATTCACGCCCCCCCCCACACACATATATTCATATTCACACCCCCCCTCACACACACATATTCATATTCACACCCCCCTACACACACACATATTCACATCCACCCCCCCACACACACACATATTCATATTCATCCCCTCACCCCCTTTTACACACCCCCTACACCCCCCCTTTTATACATACACACACATCACCACCACCTCCCTCTACACCTCCCCTTTTATACACACACACATACACACAGCCTATTGGATGACTGATAAACCAAAATTACAGAGAGAGGTGGGAGCTAGAATATGTATGACGGCCCGTTTACTTCAACCGCCCAATTTACAAATTTGGTTAAATTGCGGTGTATGTACACTTATTAGAGAGTGGCCATTACTAGATAAGAATCGACTAAATAAATTTTTATTGTTATTAAGGATATTACAGGCAGAAATATTTTACACATTTACACATTTTTCATGGGATAAACAATTAATAGAAAGTATAAATTCTACACTAGAAGAAAGCGGTATATATATAACAAATATTGAACACTCTGGTAAGGGTGTAATATTACATTTTCTCGACACATTTTTAGATGAATTTCGTGAGATATTAGAAATAAATAAGAAGAAGAATATGAATTATACTACACACACAGAAAATGGTGTAAAAATGTGTAATAATAAATGTTCAATTCAAGACTGTGAACAATCTATCAATGTACACACAGACTCTATGATACCCTTGGATTCTCTCATGTGTATATTTGAACCCATTATCCATATGGCACAAGAAACACATGATAAAGCTATATTGAATAGGATACACACAAAAATATTATTGAAATTAGAACCTACAGATATTTCATTTGTTGATTTACTTGGATATATCGAATCAAAAATGCACATGAAAATGTTGTCAGAAAATCGGAAAATGTTTATTCATTTTACACACTATATCAAAAACAAACTTGAAGAAATTACACGGTCCACTGAAACAAACACTATGGATGAAATGAATCAAAATGATATAAAAATCTTGAAAAAGAAGAAGAAGAAAATCAATGTGTGTTTACCTACAATCAAAAATATTAATCAAATATTATCCAATCTACCTATTAATAATGAAATTGCACACACACAGGATGTCTCAATAGATGAGAAATCAACTACTGAACTGGATGATATACACATTAATAAGAAGAAGGCTACGAAATTAATTACACACCAAACTATACCCAAAAAGTTACTAAGAAAAAAACTTAAGGCTGCCATAAGTAATAGTACAGAAAAAATGGAGTTACATACACATTTTGAAACACAACCAATGTGTGAAAATAACTTGGAAACATCACACAGCATCAACTCAGATACACACACATTCAAAGTTGCAAATGGTATCACTACACACATTGATCAGAACAATGAAAATAACCAGAATCGTATAAATATAACTGATGAACTAGCAAAACATAATAATTTACATTCTACACACACACACTCACCTATCAATGCAGAGGTTGAAAATTTCAATAATATTAACGACTCAATTCTTAAGTCAGCCCTAAGGCCCAGTTCATCCAAAGTTTGTCAATATTCACACACACAGTGCCTTTTATACACTTTTATTAACTATACCTTTTAGATATTTCATACATACACATGAACATTTTACACATGCATATAATCATAGATTCATACACACACACACACTTACATATTTCACATGCACACACACACACTTACATATTTCACATGCACACACACACACTTACATATTTCACATGCACACACACACACTTACATATTTCACACGCACACACACACACTTACATATTTCACATGCACACACACACACTTACATATTTCACACGCACAAACATATATATACAGACACATACACACACACCTTAATTACACATTTAATGCATCCCTCATCACACTATTTACGCATACTTCACTGACACATTTTATACAAACCTCATTACATATCTTACATATACATACTATACATACATATACAAGCTTACACATACAACATTACTACACACTACATATATACATCCTACACACACATCCTAATTTATATATATATATATATATATATATATGTAGACATTAAGTAATTCATCATATTTTATCTACTTTTATTAAAATTAAAGCACATAATAATGATTTTTATTATACACGTAGGTAAATGGTATACACACACAATTAACAACCACGCACACACAAAAATCAACTGGAAAGAGGAAATTAAATAACTTAACAAATGGGTAATTAAATTAATAATTTCAAAATTATATATTTTTGTTAAATTTGGATGTTTTTTTTTTATTTTAATAGGAAAATCAAAAAATCAGTTTCATTTGATCTTAGCAATAATAAAGTACTTAGTAAGTTTACACACATCGTATAAGTGTGTGTATTGTGTGTACCTGTGTGTGTGATGTAAATTTCTGTATATATTATGAGTACTTGTGTGTCTGATGTACATTTCTATATGTATTGTGTGTGGGTTGAGTGTATAATGTGTATCTTAAGAATATCAATATGTTTGTAAAAATGTATTTATGTGTGTAAGTTTAAATTACTATATATATATATATATATATATATTTGTGTGTGTGTGTGTATATTTAGCTTTCAAGAAAATGTCCCCCCCCGCATCCTCTCTAGAACACAATTCAATTTCTACACATTTAAAGAAAAAATAACTCAAAACTATTAAATAATATTTAGACCACTATAATCGTATGAATTTAATTAAGTACACACATATTTTATAATAGTTCAAATTTTTAAATATAAATATATATATATATATACAGATATTATGGATTAATAACTTTATCTCGTACTAAAATTAAATAGAAATTATTTATTAAAATATCAAATTTGTCTATATTAAATTTTTTCATTTTTGTCTATAAATGTGTGTAAATTTGTTAAAATTTATATATCCCCCTGTGTTAATTTTAAATTATTTTATTATATGTGGGTAATTATGTGTATGAAAATTTGTGTATAAAATGTGGAAGTTGCTTTTAAAGTTTTGTTTAGCTTTTGTTTTAATTAATTTTCTTCAACAGCACTAATATAGAGTACTACAATAAAAAAATTTATATATATGTTAGTGTGTATATATGAGTGAAAATATATAAAGTGTGTATTAAAGTCTACAAGTGTGTATGTATGTAAAAGTATAAACAAGTGTGTGTGTGTGTGTAAATGTATACAGAGTGTGTGTGTGTGTGTAAATATATACAAAGTGTGTGTGTGTATGTGTGAATGTATACAGAGTGTGTATGTGTGAATGTATACAAAGTGTGCATGTGTAAATGTATACAAAGTGTGCATGTGTAAATGTATACAATGTGTGTGTGTGTGTGTATAAATATATACAAAGTGTGTGTGTGTGTGTATAAATATATACAAAGTGTGTGTGTGTGTGTATAAATATATAAAAAGTGTATCTGTTTGAGTTTAAGGGTTATTTGTGAATATGTGTGCTTGACAATCTGTGTTAATATATATATATATATATGTATATATTAACCATTATTTCCTCTAATAAGTGTGTCTCCATATCGATTGCTTAGTCGACCGTCAACATATTCTTCAGTTTGTTCAAGGGCTATATTCATTCGTTCATCAAGGCAAGCAAGTACTCCTAATTCAATATATATATACACACACATGAAGTTACATATAATTTATTATCAAATAAAAGTACACATGTGTATATATAGCTTATATAAGTAGTAGAAATACATACACATAGACAAATACGCACACATAAACAAAAACACACACATAAACAAGAAACACACACATAAACAAAAAACACACACACCTCGATAATCAGTCCCATTATTAAGGCGTACATTTACCAAGTTGCCAATAACTTTTCTTAGAAAGTCATTTGGTGAACGTTTTTGTGAGTTGTTCATTTTTACAATTTTTGGATGTTTTTGAAATTAGGATGAGGAGGGGCTATAGGCTATTGAAATGTGTGTATGTATGTGTTAAGTTTGTTTGAGTGTGTGTCTGTGTGTTAAGCTTATTTGTGTGTGTGTCTGTATGTGTGTATGTGAATAACAAAATGTATATATATGTGTATAGTATAATATGAATTTGTGTAAGTGTGTTGTGATGCAAAAAATGTTTAGTTGACTATATAAACATTTTTATATATATGTATATATATATACATGTGTGTATGTGAGATATAAGCATATGTATAATGTGCTTTTGTGTGTGTGTGTGATATTAATTATGCTTTTATTAATTGGGGGGGGGGAGAGGTGAAAACAGGGGTGTATATATGATTTATAAAAAGAATATAACTTCTAGAAATTTAATATTGTTAGACAAATTTATTATCTATTGATATACACACATTGTATTTAATTTATTTGAACCTACACACACCCATACCAATAAAATAGTCAATAGCATCATATAAATATTCACACACATTAACATGTATATATATATATGTAAAATTATATGCTGGCATTTAGATATGTTCAAACATACACACACGATATGTATATATATCAATAGATTCTTGATACACACATGTCTACTACATATATATATATATATATATATATATATATATTTATATTCACACTCATATATAGAAACACTTAAAAATCATAAGTTTTGTTTTACAAACTTTACTATATTTATTTGTGTAAGTAATTGAAAACGAATTTTCTACTGCTTGAACTTATTTTAATAAGCAAGTTATAATGTGTGTGTGTAAGTTATAATGTGTGTGTGTGTATGTTAATATCAAAAATTAGTTCTTTGTAAAATATCCAAACTTGAATTTTGATTTGTGTCAATATTTGTGTGCGTGTCACACTACAAATGAAAAAAAATTGTAAAAGTACCTATTAATACAAGCATAAATTGATTCAAATCTACACATTTAATTAATGTTTACATATCAAAAATAATATATTTAGTTGAAATTATTATTGTATTTCGATTATTTATTTCATATTAAAATGTGTATATATCAATGTATGTGTATATGATGCGAGTGTATGTCAATTATTATCTATGTGCTTTTATATATACAATATGTATATTTAATGATTTGTTTGTGTGTTTGTATTATATAATTATACCAAATATGTGAAAGTTTATGTGTATATATTATGATTTTGTGTGTATTTTTAACATGTATATTCATGTTCATATATACTTAATTCTGTTTGTTTAAATAAATTGTAATATTATATATAAATTTATGTTTGTTATTAACACAATGAGTTATTATTCTTGATAGACTATTTATAGTTACTTAATTATTATATATTTATACAAATAACCCTAATATACACGCTATAATAGTCTATTTTACCCACAAATATTTTTTGACCACATTAGAAATTTATATATATTGACACAAATATAATATATAATTAATTACACACATACTTCAAATCAAAAATTATATTTGTAAAGTGTAGTCATAATTTTGTGTATGTAAAATTATATTTAAATCAAAGTGGATAGACTGATATGCATATGTATTATAATGAAAGTATGTAATGATAATTAATATATACCTATATATATATA
>JADHZB010000822.1:0-65888 GCA_015657535.1 Nephromyces sp. MM_2019
AAACACACACAATATATAACATATATATATATATATATATATATCAACAAACACACACACACAATATATATAATATTTATATATATATATATATATACCTCCCATCTGTAGAAAATAAGATAAAGTTAGACTCAGCACCCAATACACTCCTTAAAAAAATTGCACACACATTATTGATATTAAGAAATTGTGTAAATAATTTACAAGCACCTACATCTACACACCCTGGAAATTGTATGTACACACACACACAAATTGAATTAATGAAGGCATATATAGGAGAAATTGCTACACACATTACTCAATTTGACATCACATTTTCAAACAGATTGGAAAGTATATTATCTACACACACACACACACTAACTAAACAGGATAAAACCTATGAAAAATTAGTACCCAAATTTCAAGATAGCTATGATTACACACTTATTTTAGAATTTATAATTCCTATTAAATTTATTAAATCAAATACACACAAAGAATATCACACACTAATGTATTTATATCGTGAAGAATACAAGAAAAATCTATCTTCAAATGATTACACATTTTATACACCCATCCATTATAATGAAAATATATACACACACACACATAAGGATGAGGATAAGGATGAGTATAATACACATGTGTATAATATCTTTGATATATACACACATAAACACAAACACATCAAAAATGTATGTATCAAGCTATGTGTGTATTGTATATATATGTATGTTGTGCTGTATATATATGTATGTATTTATATATGTATATGTTGTATGTATATACGTGTATGTTTGTATGTGTATGTTTGCATATGTGTGTTTGCATATGTGTGTTTGTATGTGTATGTTTGTATGTGTATGTTTGTATGTGTGTATGTTTGTATGTGTGTATGTTTGTGTGTGCTTGTATGTGACAATGAGTAAGTATGTGTGTATGTGTGTGTGTGTTTGTATATGTGTGTGTGTGTGAATGTATGTGTGTGTATATGTGTGTGTGTGTGTATGTGTGTGTGTGTGTATGTGTGTATGTGTGTGTGTGTGTGTGTGTGTATGTGTTTGTGTATATGCCTTATACAACCGTGTATGTACATATTTATATATATATATATATATACTTGTATAATAAATTATGTGTATTTACAGCAAACTCTAACAGTATTGACTGAGGAATTATTTTCTGATTTCAAATCGACATCTAACTTGATAATTAAGTAAACTAAATATATACACACACACATCTATAATTCTGTTCATCTAAATTTCACAGATTACACACCTCTCACCTATACACACACACACACACACACACACACACACACACACACCTATACCCTAAGTACATGCACACACTCATACCTTAAATATACACTCACCTATATATACATATATATATATATATATACCCCAGCTAATGTATATATATATCTAATTGTGTTTGTGTGTGTGTGTGTGTGTGTGTGTAGATCTTATGAAGAATGGAATGCTTTATTAATATTTGAAGGGAAATCAGATTTAGGAGGAACTGACTTTACCAACCAACTTACACACACACTGAACACTATAAAAAGCGTTCCTCCTGACCTAGTATGTGTGTGTGTATATATATGTATATGTTTTTACGAAATTTATTTTGTGTGTGTATTTCTGTCTGTGTGTATATAATTCAATATGTATATATTTCTGTCTATATATATTTTTGTCTATGTGTATGTTTCTGTCTGTGTGTATATTTCTGTCTATATGTATATTTATAACTTCTGTGTGTATATTTCTGTCTTGTGTGTATATTTATGTCTTGTGAGTATGTAAAATCCTTGTTAAGTCTACACCTTATATATATATACACACATTTATATATATATATACACATTTATATATATATATACACACATTTATATATATATATACACACATCTATATATATATATACATTTATATATATATATACACACATCTATATATATACACACATTTATATATATATATATACACATCTATATATATATACACATTTATATATATATATATACACATCTATATATATATACACATTTATATATATATATACACACATCTATATATATACACACATCTATATATATACACACATTTATATATAAATGTGTGTGTGTATGTAGAACTCATTGTGTATGAAGGTTGATTTAATGACACATTACCTTTCTAAGATATATTTGAGTACACACAAAATAATGGAAATCATTAATAATTTATTATCAAAGGAAATTATTACCAATATTAAATTAATTGATATTTATGTATCATTTTCAAATAAAGAGTCTACACACACTACATACACACAAAATATTATAAATTTATTAATGGACTTACCTCATTTTGCACTTATTAATCAAATCTTATATAATTTGGCCTATAAAATGTTTATAAGTAAAGAATTTGATAAGAATTCCTGGTCAAGTTTATCTTTACACACATACACACTCTTCGATATTGAACCAGTAGCTGATGCTCTTAAAGATAATAGGTGTGTATCTTAAATAAGGGATAGATGTGTGTGTGTGTGTGTGTGTGTATTATATATATTTATATATATATATGTATGTATGTATACAAGTGTGTGTATATCTATGTGTATGTGTGTGTATACATGTGTGTGTGTGTATGTATTGATTTAGTGTATATAGAGATATACATTGAATACATATGTATGTACATATAATTTAAGATGTGTATGTACTAATGTATAAATTAAATGTGTTAATCTATTTTAATTATATATAATATATTATTTTACACACATTAGAGTATTTGATTTATATGCCTACAAATTACTATTATCAAAAACATCCTCCGATATGGTCATAGCTTACAATTTATTGAGAGATATTGATGAGGAGTCATTCAGAAATATAGCACCTAACGGTAAGTATATATATATATATATACAAATATATATATATATATATATATATATATATGTATATACACACACACACACACATTACACATATACATAAACACACAAACATACATACACTCACACACACATCACTTTTCACACACATACACATACATACATATACACTCACATCAGATTTTACACAAACACTCACACACACACAAATATATATACACACACATATATACACTCACATCACATTTTATACACGCACATATATACACACACACATACATACATACACAAACGCACTCATCATATATACACATAAATACACACACATACACACACACATATATACATACACACACACAGATATACATACACACAGATATACATACATATACACCACACACAAACATATATATATATATATATATATTATATCAGATAAAATTAGATCTGAAGTTGTTAGTTTACAACTTAAAAAAATTATTAATTTATCAAATCAAATACCTCGCTATGAGTCTATTATAAGTTGTCTATTACAACACCTATTTACTGTACTTTTGGTATGTGTGTATTTACACACACACTTATATTATATATATATATTTTATTTTTTTTTAACAATATGTGTATCTGTATATGTGGATAGGTATATGATCAAATTTTTTATTATTTAATGTATATGTTTATTCCCATATATTTCTATCTCTGTGTGTGTTTATATATTTCTATCTCTGTGTGTGTGTTTATATATTTCTATCTCTGTGTCTGTGTGTGTATATTTCTATCTGTGTGTGTGTGTGCGTGTATATTTATATATATAATTATATATATGTGTGTGTATATACTTCTATCTGTGTGTGTGTGTGCGTGTATATTTATATATACAATTATATATATGTGTGTGTATATACTTCTATCTGTGTGTGTGTGTGCGTGTATATTTATATATATGATTATATATATGTGTGTGTATATACTTCTATCTATGTGTGTGTGTGCGTGTATATTTATATATACAATTATATATATGTGTGTGTATATACTTCTATCTGTGTGTGTGTGTGTGTGCGTCAGACAATGCCCATAGATTTATGTTTTACTATATTGGTAAAATCCTATTATGATAAGAAAATTCATTTTTTGGAACCTCCGTACAGTGAATTTCTAACGAATGAAATCTTAACAAAATTTAAGTCAACTACACACACATTTGAAGCCCCCAGTATTTACCCCACAATCATTTTGTTTAAAAATTGGGTGGAGGTTAGTAAATACATAAATGAAATTGTGTGCATAATGATAGGTGCAAAAATGTAACATAATACACATTTTAGTTTATGGAAATGATGTATCTAAATGTATATCTTAATACACAAAATGATGTTTGTAAATTATACGTGTATAGTTCTATAAAAAATCTTATATATACATTTACATGTAAGTTTTATAACTGTATGTGTATTTATGAAATTATAGGGTAAATTCGATCAAACACTTAGCTCTCAACAGTGGACAATACTTGAGGCTATGACTTATTTTGTTTCTCAGGTAATATTACTATATAAATTCAATTTTACACACACATAGCATACTTTTTAACCACTCATATATATTTATACCTATGATATATAAATCAATATTATGTGTTTATATGGCTCAATTATACTCGTAGAAAATACGCGTATAGATAATATGTGTGAAAATTTTTTATATTTTTATAACTATTTTATGTGTATACACTTATCTCTATATGTGTGTATATAAACTCTCTCTTGTTTTATATTGCTCCTCTATTTGTGTGTATACTTATCATGTACATATATGTGTGTATAGATATCCTCTATATACACCTATGTCTATATTCTTCTGTGTATGTTTGATGTGTGTAGGTGAAAATACCTAATTGTAAGGACCCCAATTGGAAATTTGATTTGTTTATGGGCCTCTACATCAAACTCTTAGAGTTAAATTGTTTAGATGAATATCCTTATCTAACAATAATGCGTTCAAAGGAATTATTTATGCATATAAACAACGTTATTAATACATTTGAACCGACTCAACAAGGCCAATTAATTTCAGAAATTTTTCAGGTTATTGGGCATAAGATTAGAAAGTGTGTAGATATAGATTTTGTTAATTCAAAGATAGATAATTCATTCAATAAAGATCCTACACAGCTAACAACACAATTATTTAGGGATTTGAATATATTAGAATACTACCTGAAGATATTAATAAAAGGGCGTATGGAGTTACTAATAAACATTATTAGTCGAAATCCAACTTCCTTTATTAAAAATTTACACACATTGGCTACATCTTATTTTATCTTCCGTTGGTCACACCTCAGTAATTTCTTAGTTGATTTTAGGCTTAAACACATGATTAGTCAAACCATCATGTTGGAGTTGAAGAAAAATTATGACTTTTCAAATATCAAAGCACTAATTGAAATGATATTGTGTAAATTAAAACCTACACAATTTACAAACACCCTTGTACCATCTTCTGTAGACCATATATTATTTATTGAATCGTATCTAACCTTCTTATTAACCTTACATCAACACCCTCTCAGTGATGATTTCAATACACATTTCCAAAATTTGTTAGGTATAGAAACGAATTCGACAATTTCATTGAAACGATCACAAACAAAGAACTTAAATCACACCACACTTATAGAAGAACATATGTGTAACTTCTTTAGACACAATAGGGAAATAAAACCACTGTTTTGCTTAAACTCAGAAAATGTAAACTCACTATTAGATCGTTTTTCATTCTTTCTTAAACCCTGGACAAATTCTATTGATTTCCGCATAGATATTCAACAACTCTCTATTAAATACACATCTCCTAAAACGATGTTACACACAATTAACCACCTCATATCTAGTTCTCACAATAATAAACAGAATAATACAGGACCACCAGTAGGTGAACTTAGCTTCAAAATTAAACTTGATCGATTGCCCGACATTTCGCTAGTGTATGTACACATGTTTTTACTGGAGTGCTGTTTAGCGAATATACCTGGAGCTATTCAAATATCATTATTTGATTCAAATCTTGATAATAAACCTAACAACGTGTTTGATAAAGAATTTCAAACAAAACAAAGTGGAACTCAAAGTGATCAAACCAAATCTTATGATATAATTTCTAGTCCATGTACGGAATTAAATATGGTGAAACTCAGCCCATACTTTATATCTGCCAGTTCTAATTTGTTTTGCTTATTCTATTTCTGGATTAAGCCACTCAGTGTTCCTAATAGAATATTACTTGAACCAAGTACATTTACAAGTTGTTTAAATACATTCAATGAATCTATGGACCTACAATTTTATGAGATTTGGAGGACAAAGATTTTAGAAGCTTGCAAACAATTTGATGAATTTGATTTTCCATTCAGTACACACAATACTAATTTCCGACAAAATAACACCACTCCCAAACCAATTCCTAGTATTTACAACACTTATGGTACCATATGTAAGAATCTATTCCACCTAATCGATACACTACTATTTAGTTCTAATTTGTTTCCCATTTCATCATCGTGTTTGGATATGAGACGTACCGATGAAAAGTATATCATTAAGCCCCCTATACGATTATCAGATAGGGGTCCCGTAGCATCTGAGAAACTTGATGATCGGTTTAAGGATCATCTTGTAATATTTAAGGAATTATTCAATCCATTTATAGACTTTTTAGCTGCAACACCCTTGCACAATAAATCAAACATAAACATGGATGAAAATAATAATATATATGGACTTATATCCATAGATATTGGAAACTATATATTCAAATACTTCACAGAGAACCCTTTCGAAACAAAATTATGGAAATTACTATCAGGAACGATGGCTACAAACTCAATTGTTAGTGTCAAAGCTGAATCGAAGAGTATTGGAGAACTTGTAATTGTTACACCCAATACCCCTGAGAATAATGATTACACAATGAATAATCTCACTCATCGAGAAAACTCTTATGCTTTGAGCAACACCAAATCTACCAACAAATTGAAGGAAAATGAGAGTGATGATTACCAACTCTTAGAAGTTCTATTTTACCGCTGTTCAATTATGTATAGTTTAAAACATTTGACCTCATCCAGAACCATTCTACTAAATGAGTTAACACACCTTTTACTCTTGCAAGCCGATTTTGTACATTTTAAATATCATGATTTACTAGGCACTCTAAGATTCTTATATGATCCACCTGTAGCTAATGAAACATTAGAACGATTCACTTTAGATAATCATGGTATAGAAAATTGTTTATTTTTTTTCTCCACGTTATGTTTAGATAAGCCTCATGATTCAGAATTTCTAGAATTAGATAGAAAGGTTGAAATTGGTGTAGATATCCTAGATTCTGTTATATTGCTACACCTACGGAATTTATTTAACAGGATAGACAGGTCCAGTTATTTAGGGATGTCAAACCTCTACAATCAATATGATGCCAAACGCATTCGTTTTATAACCAATATGTCTATCTATAGTATTTTTTCCTATTGTTTATCGTCGAATACAAATCAACATTATGTTTCGACACAATATGACCTTGTAACATTATCAAGCAATCAATTAAATGGGTAATTACATAGGCTATAACATTTATTTAAATACTTTATGAATAGCTATATATATACTTTAAATTTATCTTCATCTATGAATTTTTACACTATCTCATTCCTGAATGTATAGAATCTAAGAAAAAATGCAAAAAATTTCACTCATAAAATTAATTCAGTATAACAAGAATTATATATAAACATAACTAATTTCTTAATTTTTCAGAAGCAAGAATATATTTTCAAAAAAATTAAAGGGTGAAACATTTTGGCCCACTGTTTATACTAAATTTGAGAAATCGGGAGACTTTTATAACTCCTCACGACATTTTATTGTTTGTGCTTGGTTTCAATTAATCTTGGGCTTATCTAATAGTAGGAATGTAGTACCTCAAGATCAAGCTAAATATCTGAATATACTAAAATCAATGTTAGAAGCTCGGCTAAACTCAATCTCAATAAGAAATGATGTAAAATTATTAAATGAACTTGTGTCCGTTGTAAACAACTACGTTCACAAGCAATTAAACTCAGACATTTATAAGAAGTCTGATACACTAACTAAAAAGGAATACCGAGAATTATTTCTTGGAATAATTAGATTATGTTACCAAAATGAGTAAGTTTAGATAGAAATTTACCTACATTATTTTTAAATATATCGCTTAAATCATATGAAAAATTTTAGAACGATTTCTTTAGTCTATAAAAATATTGTTTCTGAAATATAGAGTTAAGTTACACAAAATCCGACTTAAATCACTATAATTTACACTAGCAATTTTTTTCACTCCTGTCCATTATATTGTCTAATTACTAAAAAGCCATTATGCTATTAATAAAATTGTGTCATTAATGCAAACCTTTGAATTCAATCCATTTGATTAATTTTCTGTTTTTTAGACTCACAAAGCAATCTGTATTGAAAGTTTTTAAGCAACTATAAAATTTTTATATCTATTATATATTATTTTTCAACAGACCAACTTTTCCTGTTATTTTATATCTACTCTAGTAATTATGTTTTATGCATAAAATTGAATAATTTTAAAAGCCTAAAATTTAATTTTTATTGAAGTTTTATTACTTCTTTGCTAGTACTGAACTTTTTATTATAACTTATATAGACTACATCCATCACAGATTAGCCTTCCATCTCCTGTATATTTTTAAAATATTGAATTATAAAATAACTTGCTGCATAATTTTTGTTTCAACAAGTATTATCTATAATATCAGGTTATATATATTGTCATTTACACTAACCATATGAGAACTTCTTAAGATTTTTCTATCAATCTTTTAACCTCTTCATCTAAGATTTATCGAGCATAGATTTTTTTTAATTCATAAAGGTTTTGAACCTTTGGAAAAAGAACTACTTTAGTGACCTGTAGGCATCTCTTTTTCCAAACCAATAGTTATTAAGCAATGACCCAAGTATTGGAGTGGGTTCTTAGGTCTATTTAGAGCAATATAACACAAGGTTTGTATTAGGTATGGGAAAACAAATTTTGAAAGATATTCTTCATCAGATTGGATTTTTGGATCGTTCTTTATTTTCTCTAAAATACTTTGATCAAACTCTTTTAAGCTTTCCTTATCAAAATCTATCAACTCGTTATTTTCCGAGTCCTCGAAGCCAGTATCGACTAAATCTCCATTGCTATTATGTGTTTTAGATATCGAGTCTGATGAATATAAATTTGAATTATCATTCTGGAGTTTTTCATCTGCCATATTTCTAGCTTAGATTTCTATTAAAGGTTATTAATATCTTTCTTGCTTATATGTTTATCTTATTCGACAATGTAAGACAATCGATTGTTGAATATCTATATATTTTATGAAAACGACCTTTATTGCTAACTTTTTGAGTATAATATTTATTTATAGCAATAGAGTTTTTAATTGGAATAAGAAATCCATTTTAATAATAACTGTTCTAATGCTTTTTCTGAATTACAATCCTACAAGGTGAAGTGCTACTTAATCATTAGATAATAATATAGTTTTTTAGCCGCTAAGATAATATATTACACAAGGAAAAATTAATTTAGATAAAAAGACTGTACAAAAACGGTATAATCAATAGATCATGTGGGGAATACTTATTTCTCACGCTGACTCAATGTTTATATAAAATTATTTTTCCGAAAATTTCAATGAAAAATCTAAAACTTTATTAAAAAAATATAGTTATATTAATCAATACACACAAGTTACCAAATGTTTAAAACAACAGTCTTAAAGTGGGTTATTATACTATATTAAAAATGTGACCTATATTATGCTTAATAATTCGGATAAAAAAGTAATAAAGAAAACTAAAACTCCTGAGCTTGAATCTAAACAAGGTGGTTTGCTAACTTATTCCTTGTTTTATAGTTAACATTATTTTTCACAAATATGTTTGTAAATGAAACTTTTAAAATAATACTTGTGTACCACAAATTATCTTACTATTTCAAGCTTGTAATCACATGTTGATTTTACTGGCTCTAATTTTTTATTATTGCTACCGAGTGAATAGCTGAATGGTAATACGCTATAGTAGTTTGACGTGTTTTATTTTTCTCGTTTTTGCTGCATTTCAATATATCATGTTTTGAATTTTATCGGGATGTGTTTTATACTTTAAAAATCAAGCTTTTGGAACCCGAGAAATTCCCATGTTAGCTAGAATAAATATTGAAGTAGATCAAGATATAAAAGCAAACAATTTAGTGATTTTTTTTTCAATTTGGTAAAACTTTCTAATTTGAAATATAATATTTATACTTCTTATAAAAAAACCTTTAAAATCGACATAAATTTATACAATTACGTTTCTTAAATAAATAATTTTCTTATTGCCTAACATTTTATGCATTAAACCGTATACATATATTTGGCTAAAACATGTTCAAATTTTAAATACTACTTGCTACTAAGGCACTGAAGACACAATAGAATCTTGACCAAATCTAACAAACTTATATATTATTCCTAAAATCATAAAAAAATTGAATTTCATGTTTATATTTAGCTTAAGGGGAAAAAATTAATATCTAGCTTTATAACATGCTCCATTTTAACGATTTTTTGATTTAGCTTAGCCTCCTTTATTCAAATTGCTTAACATGTGCATGTCTCGTTAAAAAAATTTTACCTTGCTTGTTATCATTAAAGTACATGCTAATAACTTAGGCCAAATCAAACCAATAAATTTGGAGTTGGAAAATCTTTGCCACATAGATTAGAACGAGAAATAATTTTGAAAATTATAACTATGATTCGGCAAAATGATTATTAATTTAATTCACTAGGAAACAAATCTCTTTGTTTGATGCTTATCAATATGTATTTTATAACTTTCGCTTTTTAATTTCTTTATGAATATCACTGCATCATACTATATTCAACTCATGATATTTCTGAGGAAATCTTAGACTACAAATTCAATTATTCAAATATAAATCTGGGATGAAAAATGCCTCGAGAAATTATAACCTTACAAGCTGGACAATGTGGGAATCAAATTGGTATGGAGTTTTGGAAGCAACTTTGTGCTGAACATGGGATAGATCAGGTTCGTAACTCCTATAAATATTATTTTATCTTTACCATTTTAAAGTCAATGCTTTGGAATAAGATAATTCTACAAAAATTTTGTGCAACTCTTAAACAATTCTATATAATTTGTTGCATTAGGAGGGGATACTTCATGAAACAGCTCCTCAAGGTGAGGATCGGAAGGATGTTTTTTTTTATCAAGCAGATGACGAACATTTCATTCCAAGGGCACTACTTTTCGACACTGAGCCAAGAGTAATAAATATGATCCAGGTAATTTTTATTTGAATTTTAATACACTTAGTCAGCAAACATGCTATATATAACGTTTAGTCCTCCGATTTCAAGAATTTATATAACCCCGAAAACTTTTATGTATCTAAAGAAGGAGGAGGTGACCAAAATTTTTATATTTTTTTGTATTTTAAAAGTAACTGATTAAATATTGTTACTTATCTATCAGGTGCTGGTAACAATTGGGGAAATGGCTATCTTCATGCAGATGAGGTACAAGAAGAGTTATTAGATATGATTGATCGAGAAGCAGATGGATCAGATAGTCTTGAAGGCTTCGTTTTATGTCATTCAATAGTAAGATATAATCTAAAACACTTAGAACTGAAACCTATATAAACTTAATCACTTCCACCAGGCAGGTGGAACCGGTAGTGGTATGGGAAGTTATCTAATGGAAAGCCTCAATGACCGTTATCCCAAAAAGTTAATTCAAACATATTCAGTTTTCCCTTTGCTCACAAAGGAAACTAGTGATGTCGTTGTACAGCCTTATAACTCTGTATTGACATTAAAAAGGCTTATACTTAATGCTGACTGTGTTGTTGTTTTGGATAATACTGCTCTCAATAGAATAGCTGTCGAGAGACTGAAACTTCATAACCCAACATTTCAACAAACCAACTCACTTGTAAGAATATTTTTGAGTTAAATATTTAGATAATGTAGGGATTTGTTACATACTATAGGTTTCCACTGTTATGGCTGCAAGCACCACAACCTTGAGATATCCAGGCTATATGAACAATGACTTGATTGGCTTAGTGGCTTCTCTTATACCAACACCTAGATGTCATTTCCTTATGACAGGATACACCCCTCTTTCCGTTGATCAACACACTTCTACTATACAAAAAACCACGGTCATGGACGTTATGAGGCGACTTCTTCAAACTAAGAATATTATGGTTTGAAAAAAAATCACCTTTAATGTAAGATTAAATATCTTTACAATGCCTCCTCAGGTATCAGCTTCCCTTCGCAGGGGTATGTATATTTCTATTTTGAATATAATTCGTGGGGAAGCCGATCCAACGCAGGTTAGAAACCTAATATCTCACTAGTTACTAAATATTTGAATGCTTACTATTTATTTCCGCTTGATAACGCATATTTTGATTTGATGAAAAATTTTATTTTAAGGTCCACAAAAGCTTACAAAGGATAAGAGATAAAAATTTGGTTAACTTTATCCGTTGGAATCCCGCTTCAATTCAGGCAGATAATTTTTATCTACGATTAAGTACATATTTTTAATTTTAACCTTAATCTTCTTTATCTTAGGTTGCATTAACCAAACAATCTCCATATGTACAGTCCTCACACAAGGTTTCAGGTTTAATGATGGCTAATCATACTGCTATGTCTGGGGTAAATTATTTTATAGAATAATCACTTTGATTACCTAGAAATTTTTATATATAAGCCAAAGCGAAACTCACGCCAAATAAATAATTTAAAAATTTTATTTTATTTGTATATAAGCTACTCGAACGATGTCTTGAACAATATGATAAGCTATTCAAGAGGAAAGCTTTTCTTGAAAATTACAAGTAAAACTAGTACTATCATTAATAAAAAAAATCAACATTAAAAATGATTTCTGATTTTAGAAAATTGACAATTTTCGCAAGTGCTGATGGCCAAGGTAATTTTGAAGAACTTGAAAATTCCAAGTGAGTTTATTCCATCTTAAATTTTCTCTTTCAGTTCTTTTGACCAACATTGTATTATTTTTTATCAGAGAGGTTATCCAAAATTTAATTGAAGAGTATAAAAGGGCCGAAGGGGATGATTACTTCAACCTATGTAAGTATTTTTCCTTTAATTATGTATCAGACAATAAAATGTTTCCAATTCTTATTTGTTTTAAAGCTGAACTTGGGCATAATTTCTCCATCTAACTCTGATAACATTAGCAAGGTCATCTTAAGCTCTCAACAACTCCGTAAATTTTATTGGAACCTAGGATCCCCTAATGGATGACTAAAATTCGAAATGCTAGTATTTCAAGGCATATAAGGATTCCCTCAAACATATTATTTGTTATTTTTTGGAACTGCACCTTTTTTTTGTCATTTTTATTTAAATTATCTGGAAATTTTACTCTTCAATACTTTTCTTAATATATGAATTTAAGTATGAAACGGAGCTAGCATCATAAATTTAATAAAATAATTTTTGATTTATTGTACATTTTATTACAGTCTATTGCATTTATGCTCAAGTTTAAGGACTGCTCACAGGTGGCCCTTTAGGCTTTACTTTTGGAGATAGAACTTCCACTGATTCATCATTGTATCGATGATCTACACTTTTGCGAACATGATCTATTTTTTCTATAACATCTAAATCTAAATTTTCATTGCCCTTATCTTCGATTTTCATTGAAGGTACCTTTTTAGAAATTTTTGGACTTTTTTTCATCATTACTTTCGGGATCTGTTGTATAGATTTTGAGCTATCTACATCCGCGCTGCTTACCTCATTCTGTGATTTTGTTGTTCTTGGGAGACCTTTGGATAAAACACTTGGCATTTTCTTTGGGGCTTCTTTTAAGTTCTTTATAGACTCTCCCTCAGTTATATTTTTTCTATCTGTATCTTATAAGTTAAATTTGATAGATTTTCTACTATGCTAACAAATTAAAGCTTGTATAAGATCTTACTCACCAGCTTGATAATTAGATTTTGTTATACTAGTACTATCAACAGTTTTGAGTGGGAACTCATCAATTGGTCTTTCTATAAGGTCATTCTGTTTCTGATTGGACTTTACTTTTATTATATTTGATTGGTTCTGAATTTCATTAGGAATCTTTTTGCTAAAATTTTCAGATGCTTTACTAATTTGCTCGTTAAGGACTGTATTTTTTAAGACAAATTTTTCATTTTCAGCTTCTTTCACATCAGAGAGATTTATTTTTGAGGTTAGTTTCTTATCAGTAATTGTTGATTTTTTATCAGTTATAATTTTTGGTGTTCTCCTTTTGGTTTCTTCATTTTTTGAATCATTATATAGTTTATCCACACTTATTGAAGGCCAGTCAGATTTATCTACGCCTTTTGAATCTGAAATTGTTTTCAAAAACATGTATATGGTAGAACTTTTTTTCCCGTGAATTTTAATCTGATCATAAGTCTCACTGTTACCGTATGAATATCTATTTTTTTCTGCTCTGTACTCATACATCGATGCTTCGAAATCATTTGCCGAAAGATCTGAGAATGATATCGAAAGAAAAAATTTCTTACAACATTCCTAGTTAAACAAGTGAATTCTATTGACAAATTCCAAAACGTTGAGACTCCACTAACTTTCAGAGCCCTTATTAATCAAATTCATTTCTCTGAAAGTTGGCTTAGCTAGTAAAGGATTCATCTCACTTATTGCAACCATTTTCACTGATAATGGAGTCTGTTTCCAGCTTGAACTGAGATTCAACCAAGACCTGTCCTTGGATAAGATCGAAAGCCACCTTAACTCAGTTGGTGCATAATCCCAAGTTATATATGAATTTAACCAATCTCGGTTTCTTGTTGATACTGATAACCATTTCAAATCGGTGCCAATTTCATGCCACCTAGTTAATTATTATATATTATTATTGCTTTGATATATTAAAGATATGATTTATAATAGCTGTTGACCTATCAACTTCAGATAACCAGCCTGGTTCTTTTTGCTCGGTTGCAATCCATTGTAAATCCAATGAAGACCCTTAAAACAATATATAAACTAAACTGCACAAAATCCATTGGATAGAAGATATTCTAAATAAATTACTGCAATACAGCTCCTCATTTTCATCATTAGATCCAATGGTATTAGAATTTCTTTCCAACTAGAATATTTACATAGAATAATAAAATAGTATTTAAGTAGCTAGAAAAATTCAATTTTTACCATGTCATATTTGAGTTGTAACAATTTCTTTATATTCTGTTGAATTTCTTTCATTTCTGGACTTTGCTATAAAAAATTAAAACATTCATTTAATAATTACAACTTACTCTCATTGCTTTTTCGATGATATTGGATGGCTATAGCTTATATATAAACACCCAAGACATTAACAGTATTTAACTTACAATGGGTAGATGATTGATCAATACTAACCCATCAGGTAGAACTGTATATACTGGATTAAAAGAAATTGTTTAATCGATTTGATTTCATTAAAAATGATTTAAAAACTGCAGATTTACTCGGCTTCTTATGATTATGAATCAATATTTTCATAAATTTCGATACAAAACTAGTTAATAAAGCCAAATCGGTACAAGCAACAATAGCTTTGGAGCTTCTTTTGTCATCCTAGAATGTTGAGTAATTAATATAGAAAGAAATTTAAATATTCGTTCAGCTCACTTCTAAGTTTTTTATTCTGAATTTAAGACCCTCCAGCTTAATTTTCAATTCTTTATTGTTTTTTATAAGCCTGTTGAGAGTTATATAAATACACTACAATTACTGGAAAAATATCCTTTTTACATTTCATTCTCCTTTTTTTCGAACTCCAATAAAGCTTTCAGGTTTCTTATTTGTGATTCATAGTACTGAAATTGACAATTTTCAAAGAAATTTTATTATAACAAAAAATATTTCAATTAAGTGATGAGTAGATCACTTTTGGCAGAAGCAATTCACCTTTGCTTTCTCAATAGGCAGATATCCAATTCTGTTTGAAATTTGATGAGGATAAAACCTTCCTAACCTAATTCAATAGATAATGTTTTTAAAATTTATTTATCAATTTCTAAGCCCCTTCATTAACGAATGTGTGATACGTTATAGATTTTTATTAACTTCACTCTCACAAAGCAATCAAGTTTTGAATGAAACAACGCTTTTGAGAGTACTACGGTTATTTTGATGTTTTAACACTATTCGAATAGAAATAAAATTTTCCTATATATCAAAACAATTATCTCTCACTTCTTATTTGAGTAACTGCTTTGGGACTCAACTCCCCTCCAGTGGTTATAAAAGGGCTTGTTAAGTACATCACTGTCTCTTGCCCACTGTTATTAAATAGTGATTTTTATTGAAAACGATTGATCAAAGTTTGTGAATTCAAGAATTATAATTTTCTACATTTAAAATCACAAAATTTATATTACATTACCATTGTAGACGACCTAGTTTGATAAATCCCAATATTATAGAAATTACATTCAAAAACTCACTGGTTATTTAAAGAAGTTTATTGTGAAGATTCAAGTTATAATAAATGAAAATTTATTTATAATAGGTTTTCAAAAAAATAACCAGAATTATAATTGAAAATTGTTGGAAATAGTGATACTAATTTTAGCTATCTATAATAAATTAGAAATTGAAATTGAATTATATAAATCTAGTTGAACTTGTTAGCAATTTTTTATACCATTCTAAGTCTCCGTAAGCCATAAGAATATAATTCTGGCTAGAATATTTTAACAGTTTTTAAATTAATTTATTAGTAACTATGTTAACCTAGAATATTATAAATCATTGTTGAATAGAATGCAAGCATGTTTTAAGTTAAAAATTCTGAGAAAAATTTTAATAAAATTTTTACAACTAAAAAATGATATTGAAATAAAATGAGCTACAAATTAATAAATTAATCATACATAATATTTAAATTTAACTCTTCAATATTTTATTTTCTCTTTAAACATAAACTAATATTTTTTTATCAACATTTTGGAAGTATTTTTCTTCATTCAGTTTTAAATGAAAATTGTACTATTTTGGTTTACAAAACTCTGGGCTTAGCCCTCAATATAGTTTGAATGTGAATATAAACAGTTATAGTTTTAGCAAAACTCACTTAGTTGCATAGTTTTTGTTGCTTGATAGTTGGAATTTTAGTTAGTTTACAACAATTTAAGTTACGGGATTAAGTAAGTTTTCAATTAAAAAATTCATTACAAGCATATTTAATCGAAATCAACCAAACTATCAAAAATGAATCAGCCATATTTAATAGAAAATGATCAAACTTTAAGCACCGAGGTGCGGTTAAACTCGAATAGGGCCCCAAAAATTAACATATTTTGCCGAGATTATCGAGTTTACTCGTTTTATCTTTTAATCTCTATGGCTGTCCTTATGGTAGCTGTTTTATTTCAGGGAATTTGCGCATTGTTATCAGATCAATACTATAAATCAGGAGAATCACCACTTCGAGATAGAATTCATGAACTAGTTGGTGGTAGTCCACCCAGTTGGGCTACTTCACATTTGGTAAACTCTTTGTGTGCTGGATTTACGATTATTACTGTTATAAGGTTCACAGTCTTTGAAGACTTAAAGCTAAGTTTTGCTATCTTTACAAGGCTGTTTTGGTGTTTATCTATATTGTATTTTATAAGAGGAATTGCTATCACCGTCACTACTCTACCATGCCCAATATCTACATGTGTTCCCTTAAAAGCCGATAGTATATTAGGAGCACTTAAATTGATTCTTGGTATTATAACTGGTGATGAATATGAATGCACCGATTTGATTATTTCCGGGCACACACTATTTATGACTTCTATGTGTATGACATGGGTTTATTACAGTCGTAAAAGTAAATTCCAAATCAGCTGTGCCTGCATTATGGCAATGATAACATATTTTATGATAGATGTATCATTTTTTCATTACACAATTGATATAATTTTCGCCGTCAGTCTAAGTATTATTGTGTATATGTTTTATCATCTAATGGTTGATCTTGGAGCATATTGTGTAAGGATGAAGCTGGAAAATAGCTTCCTAGGGGTATGAAAATAATAATAATTTGTGTAAACTAATTAATAAATAACTTTTGAAACAAAATTCATAGTTCTTTGCTAGAAGTCGATGTTTTCTAGATTTTAAATTTGAAACTTATAACTCTTAACACAAGTTTAGCATGAAACAAATCTTTTATGTCATTTATTATTATGCCTTTAGATTTGGTATTTGTGAATTATAACTAGAGATTTCAAACAACTTTTCTTCAATATGTTAATTTACTTATTCCATTCAATTTTTTTACATACATTTTAGACTTTATTCGTAGGAGTTCATTGTAGGATTTTGCTAAATATGTAAACAAAGCCCTGTTTAATGTGTTGATAATTAGTGATCATATTTTAGATTATGTTAAAAATAATAATGGTTTAATACGATATTTAGATACACCACCCCTGGCTTATGCATTATACAACGATGGAGTATGTATCAAGAATAGTTGCTAGAATTGAAGGCTTAGAATATCGACTAAGAGCTCAAAATGAACTTATGAGGCAAAAAAAGGTGCTTATGTTAACTTTAAAAATCTAACAACATGTTATTTATACTAATAATGTTTTGAATTTATAGAATGATGTAATTAATGGATTAAAATTCAATACCCCTGAAGTTCAAGACTCATTGAGCAGTGGAGATGTTTCAACTATAGAAAGCGAGGACCAATATCTTATTTCAGGAAAACAAAAAGTATTTTCTAAGGATGAATATTTCTTCAAATCATATCTTGGCTCAGGAACTGCTCAATACGACAATTTGAAAATGATAATTAGTTATTTTGTTCGTAATTAACAAAAGGCAATGAAAACTTTAATTTTCAATATATCAACTAAAGAAATGCTTTCGAGGATTTTTATTAAGTGAAAATAAGATTCAATTAAAAAGAACTTTAATGAAATGAGAACCTAGCCTTTGCTTAGAGATTGCTAAATTACTGTTATAAAACCTTATTACGCAACTAAATTTTGTATAGTTTCATTAAAGCTAATTAAACACCTCAACTAGCTTAAGTAAAAATTGCTTTTAGGGTTTTATTGTTATTTACTAGCTGCTCAATACGATTTTCTCACACAGCTATTTATCGAGAACTCTGAAGTGTTATTGATCAGTATTTATAAACTTCCATTTTGCAAGACTAGCTGTTGTTGTGGGGTATCAGCAACAAAAATATGTGTTGAGTATTATGGAAGGAATATTTTACTAAACAAAGAGATATATTACGATTTGAAGCTTATATTCATTAAAGTGTTTATCATAATACAATATAAACTTGTTTGTAATGCAACTTAGAAACAAAGATTCCATTGTGTTAAAAAAAAATTCAATATCAAAAAGTTTTCTAAACTAAGAGTTTTTATCCATTAAGCTCTCTTCTCGAGTGTTGTAAAACACTTAAAACTAACCAGATTATGAAACAAATGTCTAAAAAAGTTAATGAATTTTAGCATACTTGATAAAAATGATTATAAATTAAAAACTACTCTTTGGTGTTTATGAAATCCCATGTCGAAGCAAGCTCTTTTTTACATAATACAATTAATCTTTCAGACATTTTTTTGGATAATAGAAGAACCAAAACTTCATAAAGTATATGGATCTTAAGCTTAAAAACCCGAATAGAAGTTAATATATCTATAACAATTTTTTTTAACATTGTAAAACAATTGGGTTTTATTTGACTTAGACAGGATATAAATGAATTGTAAAATAGGAAATACGAATAAGTTACAATCTTAATTAAGTGATTGAAAGTTTAAGTTCATGAGAGCATTTTAATTTATTATAAATTTAAGGAGGTTCATTTTTTTAACTGCTAAGTGAGTCAGCTTTTCAAATTGAGAATGTTTTAAATTTTAAAATTGGTTTAAGAATGTTTATTTTATATAATTTTGATCAGCAAGTTTTGGTAGTTTTCTTTATTCATTTAATCTTGTAATAGGATTGATAACAGGCAAGTTAAAAAGAAGAAAATGCTTTTATTTTAATCAATTAAAGCCTATAAACTTAAATAATGAAAGATCTTCAGTTAAAACTCAACTGCTTCAATAATTAAAAATTCAAATCTACGTGAACCAAGATTAGGTCTTGTCGAAGAATTTTGTGTACAACTGTATTGCTAAGAGAGCAGTATCATACTGTGGATTTTTTATCCCAAAATTGAAAGTTAGTATGTAATCCCTAGAGATGTTTTATTTACCCTACAAGATTAGGAAAGTTTGTTATTTTACGTAATAAAGCTCCAAAATATGATTTTTAATTTTATTTCTATATATAATCAATCATTTTTATATATCAAATAAGTTTGATAAAGTTTTGATTTAATTTTTTAGTTGAAGCTAGTGGTGATATTTTCTATATATGTGTTAGATCAAATAACTTAAGCTAATGATGATTTGTTTTCGAAAGATTTTCATACTCTAGAAAATTTTATTCATTGGTTGTTTAATTAACTATATTCAACTTCTTATTTCCATTAAGAAACTAAATTTGTGTATACTAGGTTATATTGTAGGTTTTTAAAGTAACACATTTTTTTGTTTGATGTTAATCACAAATAATTAATTTTTTAGGTCTTAATAATTATATGTTTGAAAAGGTAGGTTTTTCGAAACTAGTAGAATCTCAAATGTATATTTATAAACATAATGACGTAAAAGTTTATTAGATTTTGTTTTTACTTCAAATTAATTGAAGGTGGGCCAATAAATGAAAGCTATGTTAACTTATCTTTTTTGTTGCATGCATAGGTGCTACTGGCTATTTTCTTAATTGATCAGTATGATCATTTAATTTAATGAAAAAAGGTTTATCAAAATGTTAATGTAATTAAATTTAACATCAAAAATTTTGAAAATCTTCAAGTTGTTCGTTCAGAAGATATTTTAAAATAATTGTGATTGGCAAAGCTAGAAGGTAGGGATATAAAATGATTTTTATTTAAGGATTCATGTAATTATTACTCAAAGCTTCACGTATAATGGCAAGCATAAGTCAACTGAAAAGTTTTAAGCACCTCCTAATCATCAATTCATCAAAGAAAAAAGATTTTGACTATTTGTTATTTCTTTCTGTAATTTCACTTTTTTGAAAATATTATAAAAAACACGTGCTGGATTAATTGTGGGGAGTTATAATTTACAATTGGTGTGAAATAGATTAAGTGTGAATTTTTATTTGACAATTGAAATATCTGACTAGCATAAAAAGAATACCGCACTCTCACTTGGCACATAAACTCAGTTCAACATCTGAACCACATTTAATTACTTTACTTATAAAACAGTACAGTTCAATAAAAATCACTGAGCACAAATTTTGAATTTTGTAATAATTTTTGTTCACCTTTTACATAATTTCAGTTATTAGAAGAGAAGATATTTGTAACATTCATTCACATAGACAGTTTCAATCAGCCTCCAAGCTCTTCGCTTACAGGAAAACTATTTTAAGTGTCATCAACTTTTTAAACATTCTATATAAATTGACGACTACAAAAATAATTCACCCAGTTGAAACCTTAACCTTGCTAAATTAAAACTAGCAACTACCAACAGATACATCATTAACAGATTACATTCGATGATATATACATATATATAAACATAGTATATGCATAGGAATATACATAAAGGTCCTATAGCATTGCATAAGAAGATATTTATTAAGATAAATACCAACTTGAGAAAAATGGAGCTTTCATCAACCTTTCACATAAGTGATAAAGAATTCGAATGGCAACAATATCCCAATTCAGAGAATTTAGCCAATTTCAACTTAATAAAACATTTCTATAAGAAATCTTTTAGTGAAGCTTTCAAGGTTGCTTGGCAAATTTATTTACCCTTTTTATTCACACTGTTGTTAAGCATTATTTGGTTTTTTTTTGCTGCTATTATACAAGGATTTGCAATAGTATATTCAGACAGCTTTTATGACTCATCTTCAGCTCCCTTGAAAGACAGAGTACATGCTTTAATAGGAAATGAACCGATTAAATGGGCGAAAGATTACGTCAACTTTATTCTCATGATCTACTTATTTTTAACAGCTATGAGATTCATATTGTTTTCAAGAGTAAAACTAGCTTTCCTAATAGCCACAAGATTTTTTTGGATTCTTGGTATTTTACAAATTATAAGAGGTGTCGCTATATCAGTTACAACCCTAACATGTCCTATAACTTGTGTTCCCGTCCTTGCTGACAGTTTTGGTGACTCACTATTATTAATCTTTAAAATTTTTACTGCTCAGGTATACGAATGCACAGATCTAATTATATCAGGGCATTCACTTTTTGTCACTGGTTTAATGTTAACTTGGATTTACTATGGCTCCCGCAACATACTGGTCTTATTTGTCTTTATATCTCTAGGCGCTTTCATATATATACTTATTGATATATCATTTTATCATTATACTATTGACATTTTGATGGCTATATGCTTTGGTTCCATGACTTGGTTTTTTTATCATCATTTATTAGATATAGCTTGTTTTGATTACAAGAGCAAAAATTCACTATCAACTTACCGAGGATATGAATCAATGGTCCGGGAAAATTATCTATTTATATCTCTTCTTTCGAAACTAGTAGCTAAGCTTGATGGTATGGATTATTATATGAACCTTCAAATCACTGAAGAATGCTATTTCTTAAATTGGTACAAATTCCCTGAATCCTTTATCCCTCCGATCCCTAGTAGCACTGTTTCTTATTTATTTCCCTCTTGTTTCAAATCTAACTCTTCAGAGGCTGACAACGAGCTCTTCCACTCTTTATGTGAGAAGCACACAATATTACATAAATACTTTGAACAAATATACTCATCAGATGGTCAACTTGACTTCCACTTGTTTAAAAAAACAACGAATTACAATCAATCTTGGAGAATCTAAAATCCACCCTCCCAAATTATTTTATTGTGCGAAATCTAGCGAAAAATTCTTTTGTTCATTTTTATAATTCTAAAAGGAATTATGCAAAGCACAAGCCTCACACATATAAGTTTCTCATCATCTTCCTTTGAAAGAGCTATATACATACAGCTTGATGAATTCTTTTAAACAATCAACAAAATATATAAACTCGTCTAATTTTGATGCTTTAACTTGTAAATTATATTTTAAATAAAGCAATCTACACATTGAAATTAAAATAAAATATTTAAGTAGTTACTCTTTTCAACCTTTATATAAAATTTATCATATATAAATTACACTGTCTTCAAAACTCCACATCAATTTATAACATAATCTCTATTTTTAATTAAAGTATGAATAAAAAAATACATTATACTAGTAAATTGAGTTAATGCAAAGACTTGTATTTGAAGAAATTAATAAAGATCACATCACATGACCTTATTTAGTAACACCTATGAAACATGCTATCATGCAATTCAACATTGCCATGAATGATAAACTTAATAGTTGTAATCCTATTAATATAACATTAAAACAAAATTTTAAAACTCGATCAAAATTAAGATTTATAATAACTCCAAAAGTAGAAATTAATAAGTATCTTTGCATTTGTCAAGAAAAAAAATTATGGATAAATGCAACCTTGAAAGGAAAACTCAATGTGACATATATTTGTTAAACGATTTGAAATAGAACATTATTATGGGAGCACACCAAATAATACTATTTGAAATATAAATTAGAGGTTATTAGGAAACGATTGCTTTGTAATAGTTTCACTTAGGTACTTTTCACTTTTAGATTTTTTGAAAACCACTTCAATATCCTCCACAGGGCTAGCTGGATATAAATGAATTAACAATATCAATATATATTGGCTGGCCTTCATAGTATAAATATCTATATTTAATTTTATGAAAACTAAATAAATCTACTTTGTTTCATTGCTTATAAATATATATTATTTTTATTTGATTACAATTTATTTTTTCATAACAAGAATCCTACAAATAATAAATTTTACACAGAATCTAACAACAGATCAAACTTGTGTTGTATAAATTGTAATGGGTAATATACCTAAGAAGAATCTCAGTAACTATTATGTAAGATCCTAAGTCTTGATATTAAGTTTTATAAATTATATGATGCTTGATTTTCTTTGGAAATGGCGAATAAAAAGAAATTTGCAAAGACCTTAAAGGGTCCTGAAATACTTCCTCCTTCGTTGCGGCAGCCAATCAACAAGAATGTTAATCAGAACACCCATAAAAAGACAAAATATATAACCAAGGAATATGCACCAAAGTCACAAACCAGCTCAGAATTTCTCCCTAAATGCGTTTGTAAACCTCTCTCTGATCACAATCCTAATGTGATACCTCTAACACTTGAATTAGCTGCTAAACGAATAGTCTATGGGAACTCGATTTTCGACTGGGATGATGATTCATCTGAAATAGAAAAAATTCTTAGGAGATTTGATCTAGAAATCCTGGTATGATGGACTGTTAGACATACATAGTTCATTATTGCATGTTTTAGAGAAAATTTATAGAACAAAACACTTTTATAGCCCCAACAATTAAAAAGAGCTATTAGGTTTTAAGCGGAATATCAATAAATTTAGATGTTGTAAGCAGCATCACATTTTAAAATATCCCCGATAACCTAATCTGATACAACTCTGAACATCCTGAATATTAAAAATAGTTTTGCTTGAGAAATAAATTCAAAGAAACTAATACAAATCAACAATTTTATTAGTTTTGCTAATTTCATATTGCGATTTCTTTTCTTATATTTTTTAAATGCACTTTCAATTCAGTATGGTCCAAGTATTGGCATTTCTCGTCTAAAGAGATACGAAAGGGCTAAACTATTAGGTCTTGAACCACCCCATGAAGTTTATGAGGCAATTAAGGAATCGTCAGATTCAAATTCAATACTAAAATAGGATTTCTAAATTTTTATAATAATTTTGATCTCTAACCCTTAACTATACATCTGTGCTTCTAAACATATGAGAAGATTAATTTAATTTCAGTTAGAATAACATATATTTTTGAAATTATTTTATCAGTGAATTTACACTTTTCTACAATTTGTTCAATCTGCTTAGATAGAGTCTTCTTTTACTATGTTATATATATTTTTGATAAGAAAATGTTTTGAACATTTGTCTCAATGATCCAAAAGGAATATATCAGAAAATACTTTGATAAAATCAGCAACAAAAGAAATTTTCAGTTGTAATATATATTTAATTGAAACTATAATTATTTCAAAACTTTTTTTCTGAGTAATAAATTATTCAAAAAATTTTTGAACAAACTTTTATTTCCTCTCAACCTGAAACGGATTCTTCCAAAATTAAGATTGATTTGTCAATTAGATATATTAACTAGAGAGATGTAGTTTCTTGTTAATGTGATTTAAAGGGAAAGTGCTCGAAAATAAGGAGTAGTAGTTGCGATTTCCAAAGGGAATATATATCTTAAGCATTTAAAACGGGGTTGGAATATTAAACTAAATCTAAAAAAACCACTTCCAGATAATCACTATCATGATTATAAGTGAAATTAAAATGTAAGGCAAGTGTTTCTGGTACGTTGCTCGGAGCATCATAATTTTGCTAATTTTCTGCATCTGTTGGAAAAAAATAGGTTTGAAAACTTTTATTTAAAGTGTGGATTAGAGTTTAATATGCAACTTATCACAATATGCCTGAATTGAGCAAATTGCTTTTAGGGTTATACTTACATTTTTTGTAGCAGAAATTAGATCATATGCTCTTTTATTCATAACTGAGAATTAAAAAAGCAATAAAATGTCATAACTACCCGATTTAATACTGAATGAATTACCTTCAAGTTTTGTTCCTCTATCGAGCAATTGGTTTAAGTTTTGGTTCAAAATACTGGATACACCTTCTAGTTCTTTATTAAGTTGCATTAGAGCTGGAGAATTATATTCATTTTGGAAGTCATTTATCTTCCTATGTATAACCGTATCTAAAAAATAAATGAAATTAAGTCATATTGTAAAAAAAAATATCTAATGCTAGGGATTTGGTTTCAATAGTTCATGATATCCCAATGTTCTAAGAATATATATGCAATACAATATGAAGTTTTAGTATTGCAAATCGGGTGTTATAAAATAAAATCTGATAGATTTCAGAGATAGTTTATCTTGAAATGGATTCAAATTATTTGATTGCAATAGTTGTAATCATCAAAGTACAAAGGTTATAAAGTTTATAATGAAAAGTAGCAAAATGAAGTTGTAATATGATTTGTAAACTTCCAATAGAATAAATAAAAAATATATCAAAGCCTACCAAATCTTATGTAGCTGTACGACTTCACTACGGAATTAATAGCGGCTTCGTAGCTTGTGAAGGAATTGCCATATTCCCTACTCAATTCTTCTAAAAAGCACCTTTTTATTTCGAATAAAAATGCGAAAGCCGAATTTTTAGCAAAGTTTTTCGGGCATACTGTCATAAAGCAGATGCCATGTTCCACTATAAAGCTTAAAAAAGGTGTTTAATAAATAAGTATTCAAATTGAAAATATTCTAACAATCAGTCACTAAAAGTTATATAATAAGAGTCAAACCACCTGAGATTAACTTTTTAAAAAGCTCTTAATCATATTTGAATAAAAAAAATAGATATACTCCATAGATTGAGCAAATAAAAAGGTATTCTATTTTAAATGAACTATTAAATTGTTTGGTTGTCCGAACATAGAAATTAAATGAAGATAGGAAAGTCTAAACTTATTTTATTTTTTCCACGCATATTTTGTTTAATATATATCAATAGATGTAAATGAAATTGAAAATGATTCAAAAGCAAAAGATTTAGTGGGATGAAAAAGTGTTTGGTAGTTACGAAATAAAATATAAGCAGGTTTTATTGACAAATAAAAGTTACTTACTAGTAAATGCAGTTTCCTCCTTCGTAATGGCCACCAGCACCTAAAGTTTTTATTTGGTCCAATATACGCCTTGACTGTTCCTTGATTTGATCTAATTTCTCAATGGTTTTATTTTGATTCCAAGCCTCAACTAGAATGAGTCCATCACTCGCACGATTTATGAAAGTTAGGTCACACATCTTAATGAAGTGAATATAGAAACCATAATCAGATTAAATTGAAGAAATAATTGGGGATATGATTTGAATTGAGTTATACAAGTAGGTGTCTTTATTATTTGTCTAAAAGAAGGTTTGGAAGCTTGGTATTACTTAATTTCTAATGTTTAAGGATGGTTACTGGTTGATAAATTAGCAGTGTTAATAATCGAATGTATATTGTTTTGAAAAATAATCAAATGTCTATATTTTGGAGCCCAAACTCTGTTTTTAGGATTTCAAACTTTTTAATACTTATATGATTGCTTGTAAGCTTATTATGCATAATAATGTGTCGTCGAATCAATGTTATGTATAGTATGAAAATTTGGCCATCTGTTAATATAATTTACCTAGTGTATTTTCATATGTAACCAAGGGTGTGCATGTGCTTAAAATTTTATTATCGAGTGTACACATATACATATAGTCTGTTCAGTATAAGTGTAGTTACTGACAAGTATGTGTGAGCTGATGAAGTTTACTAAAAACCTCGCGCATATAGCGAAAGCTCTAAGGGTTTGTTGTGTGTCTATTGCACCAATGGTGGTAAGCAGATGTTAAACGTTGTGTTTAAGCATCAGACTAGCACAAAGAGAAATTATAAACGTAAAAGAGTATGGAAAATGGTATTGTATCAGCACTGCTCACCTACTAATGTTTAAAATTATTGAAGATAGCTTTGCTGCACTAACTGCTAGCATCATCAAAGCTTATTAAATTTACTTATACACCTTCAACGTTTACAAAAGTTAACTCATTTTATAAGATAGATTCCGCTTAAGTTAATTAATTGTTAAATTTTCTCTAATTAACTAGTCAAAAATATTTTATTTGGATCAGGATAATTATATGTTGATTGCTTCACTCTTTACAAATTTTATGCCCCATGCTTACACAAACACTTTTGGCACCTTTGAATACATGTATAGACTTTTTAATAAATAATTTACCCAGGTTTGACTTTAGCCAAGCATGCTTATCAAATTTTAAAATAAGATCTAAGATCTAATCATTTAAATCATCATGAAAAGTAACAATGGCGTTGTACTACATTTCGAAAATTTTACTTATTCCAAATCAACTTTGAGATGAAAATAAAAATTTAATACAAAGTTAGCATCACTAAGCTTTATAACATAAATTTCGTATGCAAAATATTGAGATTTTAAAATTTAGATATTAACACAGGTGACTGTAATTTCCTTTACTTAATGGCTTTCAGATTGTTATGACTAAATTGAAAAGTTAAAGTTGTGAAGCTTCTGTATTTATCCACACTGGTTTCACTTTATTTGATAGTTTGAGGATACAGCATTATTAGTAGGTGTAGAAATTTAAAACACAACAACACTAAGCAGTTTGAACAAAACTACTAAATGCCATGATTGATTTATTCCTCTATACCACTGAATGGGAAAACAACTTGTAGACATTCTAAGTTTTGCTGGAATTTTGTTGAAGCAAAAGGTTCTTCAAAGGTTATATATCTGAGATCTTTGAGTAACCTAGTAGACGACAGATATGAAATATCTTTGAGCTAAAACCTTATAACTAGTATAAAAAACCAAAATTACTAGAGCAAGCTCACAGGAGTTTAAATTTTTTTTTGAGGGCTATCTTCTTTTTGCGGGATATGAGCTAATATTGTTTCTGAAAAGGGACTTCATTGCAAGGTAATATAGAAGCAAAAAATAAACTAGAGGAATTTAAGGAAGGTCTTTTAAAGCATTATTTAATTTTGGTCTCTATTGATTGTACTTGTACTAGTTTTTAAATTAATCTAAGATATAAAAATAGCAATAATTTTTTTCTGAATTTTAGCTCTTATAAGCATCAAATTAGAAAATCAAAAACATTCAAAAAATCGCCTAACAATTTCATTATAGATAATAAAATCTGAAGACTTATTCGATGCGATTTATAATCAGTTAGTGTACTCTATGTTAGGATTTACAAAGAAAAAATTATGTATTATATGGTAGCTTGTTGAGTAATAAAGAGTTTATAATTTAGAGTTTGTGGAATAAAATGGTGTTTATGAGTTGATTTTTATGTGGAAGTTATAGACATCCGTTTATTGGTGTATAAATTTATGCAAAGATTGTTTACAGATTATTTGGGAATGAGGCATAGTAGTGGAAAACGGTGCTAGACATCACTAAAACTAAGAAAAGCTTTGCTGGGAGAAAATTACTTAAAGTGTGGTGGCTATTTGGTTATACAAAATGGATTTAGAGTAGTTTGGTTGGGGTTCGTTAACTCTCATTGTTTTTGGTGCAGCATGAAGTGTGGTAGTAATAAATATTCTATAGAATTGCTTATTTTCATTTTTCTAAGTCATGAAACATTTTCGAAACTATATTCGATTACAAAGAATAACAGCTATCAATAATGTTTAATTATATGGTAAAAATAAAATCCCTCAAGTAATTGATTGAATAACGAATAAATTTTTTTTTAATTAAAAAATTGTAGCCAGTCTTGCTACTGTAAATACAAAAAGCAATATTTTTTACTAAAATATGTGGTGGGTATGAGCTTGCTCATCTCCCTATATACTTGAGATTATTGTTGTGAATTATAAAAGAGTTGCAATAGTTTAATTTGACTTGGTTATTTCCATACTATCGAGTATCAAAACCTGTCTGAACTCAGGTAAGTAGTTGAATCTTATGTGTTTCTAATGCAATTCACATTTGACAACAAAATCTCCCGGATAACGCGGAAACAACTTTCATTGCTTTTAATGGCTGAAAAATTTGTCAATGAAAATAGATACAAGATAGCTCAATTTGTTAATTTTATATGATAGGTTGTAGCCAGCATACTATTAAGTCTTGTATGTTCCATTTGTCAGATTCCATTGCTTCAGGAAGATTTTCTAAGATTTTATTTAAGGAAAAAAGAAAAACAACTTTTTGACTTTTAATAAAAGTTTTTATATTTAATTAAGAATTACAAAGGTATCTATACACAGCTACAAAGAAAATTGAAACGTTCGAGATATGCATAAAATAATTAATATTTTCCAGATTATGCGTAAAAGCGGACTCGGAAAGGAAAGGAGACATAATATAATATAAAATAGCTTAGAAAATTCTGCGAATATACTGAATCAAATAATATTCCATAAATTAATATTATGTTATCAAACCTGATGTCAGAAAAAAGTTATTTCGAACTTCTGGTACATTTTTAATTTCTTTTTGAAAATAGAGTATGAGGTAGCCACCTAAACAAGTGTCTGAGAGCCATTGTGAATCAAATTTGACTAAAGAATCAGTTAAATTCGGTAATTTTAAATAAACCTTCTTTATAAATTGGAAATCGTATCAATTTATCCAGTGATTCCAGATCCCATGAAGCATGGCAGGTACCTATAGCGTCTGTACGAAAGTTTGTCTGGTAAAATGTGAAAGATTTAAGTTTTGAACCAAGTTACCTCTTAGTATTTCACACATTGTGTTAGTAATTAATATGTAAAGAAAGAAATTAAATAAAGAGTGCTCATGATTTATTTTATACATGAAAATTACATCAGAAGTTGTGAATTTTATTTGAGATGAAATGATTGTTTAGATAAAACACAAAGTAGTTTTTTACAAGTGAATTGATTAGAACTAAAATAAAATTTGCAGTTATTTATGTAAAAACTAGTCTTCAGGATAGTTTAGAATAAATACTATTTGTGGTGACACTTAAGGGGAAAAAGTTACAATTGGTTGAGCATCCTTAGAGTAAAGTGCTCTGACTTGTCTTAAGTTGTGTGTGCAGGAAAATTTGTGAAAAAAGTTACATTATTTTTATCAAGCAGCTCAAGTTTCGGGTAGATGATAAGTTACCTTTTCAAAAACTTTCAACTCGAGTTTTCCATTTTCCTCATAATCAATGAATTTCCGTACTGTGAGGCGGTTTTTATTATCACAAAATTTAATTTTAATATGCTTAATTCATTATGTATAAAAACTTTGTTGCTCAATTATTTCTAAGTCGTTAATCACAACTTATAGTTTGTGATTTTACCTCCTTTGAAATCACAAATTAAATTCCCAATCTCGGACAAATATGACTGAAACCATTCACCTGATTCCCTAGAGAGACGTATTACATGTGAAATTATTTTACTACATAAATATATATATATATATATATATTAAAGCATGTTTATTCATTTACTTTATTCTACGCTAATACTCGAAGAATTTTCAACTTTCTGTATTTTTATTGATTACTTGAAAGTTTTAACGTTACACAAAGTTTAGTAAACTCTTTCGGAGTATATACAGTCGATTTATTAGTGACTTTAGTATAAAAGCTCTATTATATAAACTACAATTTATTAATTTACTTAATGTGCAACTAATATGAAACACAAATTAACTACTGAATTCACCCAGTAAATCCTAAAATTGAGAACCGCCCTAAATTACTATCATTTATGCCTAAGCTCAAATTTTCCAGTCGTACAGCATGGATTGCCATTCTATAATTCATGGACTTTTTCTCCTGAAAGCACGCCAAAACGAGCATATATTATAAGAGATTGAACTAAACAACGAAAAGAGTAGAAAATGTTAAAGCAAAAGTAAGACAAGGCCACTCAAAACATCAACGATTATTAATTATAACCTAAACAATAGAAAAAATAAGATACTCTTACTTTTGGGACACATTTTCCCTCTGGATTATGAATTTTTCTATCTTCATCTGAAATCACATATCATAAAATCATTACAACCTCTAACAAGTTGATATTGTAAAGTAGTTTCAAGAAATAAAAAATACATCTGAAACGATACGTTAATAAAATTCTATATCTGAAAGAAATGATACTATATCAAGAATGTTGTAAAAATATGACTAAATCATCCCTAATAAGCTGCTAACACTAAAAGTTCGAACTGGCTAAAATTTTATGTTAATTATACCTATAATATTATCCATGTTTTTAATCAATATATTGCTTGATAATTTAATTTTCAAATTTGGAAACTATTCTTAAATTATCAACGTATATGTAGAATTCGATGCTTTTTTTGGCAACTTTCGTGTTCTTGAAATGCTTTTATGTCTTGCCTGATTTTTATAAAAAGGCTCATCTTTTAATAAACTTATTATTTCCAAAACATTTTATTTTAAGTTTTATATCTGATAAAATTTTGAAAAGGACTTGCATAACTTATCGATATATTAAAAATTGTTTGCTTTGAAAAATTAGTTATATGCTCTAGTTTTAATAAAATAAAATAGGCTCAGGTGGTATTTCAAACTAGTGAAAGTTTTTGTATTTTATAACTAAAAAAGTTTTCAAGGATTTGCTAGGATTAGAGTGCAAAAGCTAGCAATTCTGGCATGAAAAGTAAATAAAAATAATTTCAATATAAAAGCCTAAAGTTTATATGCTCTTAAGCTTGATATCAATTGTTCATACGAAATGTCAATATTCTTGAATAATAAATTAGTGCATTTTCAAAGTTTGAGAAAATCTTAAAACAATGATTTGAATAACTCATGTAATATATTGTTAATAAATGTAATTGTTGGTTTCAGAGTAAATCTCAAACTACTTTGATAAAATTTTATAATATACAGAAAAAATACCTTTTGAAATGATTTCATCTAATCTATAGTTGACTTATAGTTAATTTAAATTCTCATTCTGATGATGTTTTATATAAAGCAATTTTAGCTGAGTTATAAAAATTTAGAATTAATTATCCGAGGTTTTGTAATCTCAAAATTGAATTAATAAATATTTATTTGGCTTTAAACTTTGACTGAATGTTATAGTCAAAATATTTTGAATAAATAAACGGTTACTTATGATTTCCTAATAGCTTGATAGCCTACACTTAGTCTCCAGATAAATTTGTCTATGGATTTTTAGTCTACTTATCCTCAATATTATGTGTTGTTATCAGGCTATTTGGGTCATTACCATCCCAAGAAATGTCACCATTTACAACCAAGTTTATAGCTTTACTATAGATTTCGTGTTCCACCTATGAAATCAGGAAATATCGACATTTTCTATATGAATTGATAATAATATAATAACTTTGTATTTAATTACTTTGTTAACGCGACTAGATAATGTTTCTGGTGTATCATTGGCTTCTATTGGTACTGGTTTGAAATAAATTTTGGGGCCATCATCATAAATGTCAGTGACATAGTGAATAGTAACCCCACTGCATTTTATCTGATTAGAGTTAAAAACAAATAATTAATGTGATTTATTCTCATTTATAAACTATTGTGAGCATCTGAATAATATAAGCCAATATTTTCTTACTTGGCCTTTTTTATACTCTTCAATAACCTTTTTATGAACATTTAGGCCAAACATTCCATGCCCACCAAATCTAGTAATTTATTATTACATTAAAAAGATTATGTTTATACTAATATGAAAAGCAATCTTGCCAATAATCTACATGAAAACTTAATAAAATGTATAGAATGCTAGTATTCGTGATTATTCTTTGAAATTCTTGTTTTTCTTCAATCATATATTTTTAACATCTCATTGAGGATACAAATACAATAATATTAAATAGATTAATTATTATATGTTGGATATAGGATGGATCATACTCAGGTAAAGGTCCAGGATGAATATTTATGGTAGTAGTTGGGTCAAGACCATCCTTTGCTGTAGTTGGCTGTGCCATAGGAACCAATTTTAGCCAACCACAAAGTATGGTGTACTTTGCATTGTATTTGGATATATAAGATCGATAAGTTTCCAAGTTGAAAGGTTTTTTAAAGTGTTCGAAGGGGACTCCCAGTTTAAGCGCTCTCTAATTTTAAAAATAGTGAAAATATTAGAATTTTAAGCGTAATATGAACAATACGAGATAAAATTGTAGGTTAGATCTATCTTAATTTAGCCATAAGTGTAACAAATGGCTTGAAAATATACTTAGTTAAGGGGTAGATATTCTCAAGATTTGTTCTAAAAAATCTCAAAGGAAACGTATTCAGTTTGGTTATATTAAATGAAATCAAAGGAATTAATTAATTATGAGACTTCATATAAGCTTCATGTAGTATTGCATATTGTGAAAGTAAGCTAGCCATTAGTATAATATTGTAGTGAGGGATTTTAACTAAAAATTGAATTAAAAATCATATTTACTTGATAAACACCTCCAGATGGCCAGTTAGAAACAACTGCAGTTACCTCAGCTTTTAGTTCACCAGTTTTTGATTTGTAGACCAAGTCTTCAAATCCTGAACCACCCCCATCCTTCGTACCAGATGCAAAAACGATAATCTTGGGGACTTCTGTTAGCATTGTAATGCAACTTTTAAAAAGGATCAGTACGTTATGTATTTATGTCTTTTGTTTGGTTTTACTAATTCTTGATCTGTTTGAATAGAATAAGGGTGGCGATATGGTCCGTGAAGTGTTATAGCATTGATATCAAGTGATTGAGTTTGTATAACTTATAATTTATTTATAGTTTTTCTTGGATATAAAAAATTAATTAAATCACAAGGGAGTAGATATTCGTGAAAATAAATTATATAAAAGGAAAAATCTGAAGATAAAATAGATAACTGTAACTCGAGTATAGGATTATTAAAAGTAAAATTTGTTATAATTTGTAGGACCATAACCACCTGAGGAACAATTGACTAAATGCTACTTGTAAGTAGATATCTCGTATTATAACCAAGTTAATGCTCACAGTATGGGATATATTTTCTAGTTTCATTATTATACATTTTAGTATGTATTTATACTAAAACCAATAATATCTCCATATCTCAAAAATCTATTCATAACATATTATACAATTATTATACTATGCCTGTGTAACTAAGCTTTTATGTGATATCACAGCCACGCAATTCCTTAATTCCACTCAAAAGAAGGCTACGCTTGTATATATGAATACATTTTATCTATGTAATTGACATCTACTTTGGTATATATTGCGTTCCCTGACAACTACAATGGCTAGTATAATAAACTTAGTTTATCAGGAGATACACTGTCGTATTAATTTTTATCATCGATTTATTACTGGTAACTCGGGTATGATTTTTTATTATGACACATCGAGCCCAGACACCATAGACAATGTCATACAATTGCCTATAGAAATACCTACAAAAACTAACTGTACAATTAAAAGGGTATGTTTTAATAATCAACTTATAAATTGGAGGCCTTATTCTCCAAATGAAAATGATCAATACACCAAACCTCACGGCAGTGCTACTCTAGATTCTTCTGATAAAACTTTATATATACACTGTAGAGAGGATTTACACATTAATAACCAATACCAAATCTCAAGTAACAAACTTTCCAATGAGAATACTGCTGTTGGGAACGGTTTTCAGATCAATAATAGCGCCTATAACTATAAAAATTCAACTTCACAAAACAAATTTACTCCTCTTGATAGGCAGGAGGAATCAAGGCAGCAACAGGAGCAATCAGAGATCCCATGTTATCTACCCGATGATAACAGGGACCTGTTAAGTTACGACTTAATGAATCATATTTACAATGATCAAAACGTAATACATGATATCATTATATTGGAGATTCCGGTATCTCAAGCATCTTATAAACCTATAATGACTAGTAGAAAAAGGAAAACAAAAAGGCATAGGGTCGAACAGAATTTTAGGTCTACCTTGAGGATAAGCATAGAATTTCAACTTAAAATTGATAATAAAGATTGTACACCTCTATTTATTAATGAGCAGTGGAGTAAAAACTTAAATGGTATTTATAATCAGTATCAAGTTTTAATACAATCACAACCTTTAGAAAATTCTATACCCTGGTTTCCAACTATTCCTTGCTTTGCTTATAATCGCTCTCTTTGCCACTGGAAATGTAAATACGAAGTACCAAAAGGCTTGTTCGCTGTAGGCCCTGGTAGAATTATCGACAGAATTTCTAATGAAGGTGACGAATATGAAATGTTCGTTTATAGTTCCAGGACATCTGTTGAAAAGCTACAGCCCAATGAAATATGCCTTTTTGTGGGTAACTTCGAATGCATATCTGGAAATGAAGGGACTCAGTACCCGATAATAGATTCAAAAGGTGACAATAATATGGACAATACTTCTTCTGCTCCATATAATGAAAAGGTTAGCCAAAATGCAGATAAAAACAATGAGGACCAAGAAGAGCTTGAGGATGCCTTAGAGTCTAGCGAAGATGAAAAATCAATGATAACACATATCAGCACGACCCCTAGTCAGGTTCCCGCAGCAAGCGTAATTTCGAAAAAAAGCAATACTCAAAACCGCCCTAACACCTTAGAAGTAGGGAAAAATGTACAGGATTCCCAGGAAGGTAACAAGAGGAATAAAACAAGTGCTACTAAATACAGAAAAGCTCCTCATGTCAGCCTCCTGACTCTAAAAGGCTTTGAAGAGATGCTCGATATTTCATCCGCTGGAGTTGCCTTATGCTTAAAGTCTTATGAGCACTTTTTGCACAAGAATTACCCTTATGATAACCTAACCCTACTATTTATACCTTTTATCCGAGGATACACTATGGAAAGATATCTCCCTCAAGCCAACCTTAACCAATCAGGAGGCCTCAGTGGCAGTCTCAAGCTAATTTCAGATACCAACTTGATTTATGGATCAATCAAACCAATGGAATCTTCTATTCCTATTATGAAATCTATAAATTATGGTTCTACTATAATTTTACCTTTGGACACATTACATACAGCTGGAGAGCTCTATTATGATGAACGATGCATCGAGTCCAGGATTTTAATTGCTGAAGCCATTGCAAGCCTTTGGACACCTTCTATAGCCCAACTTTCACATTTTAGGGCAAACGAAAGCCTTTATATGTCAATAGCATTTCGAAAGTTTTTGGCTGATCAGTATATTGAATCTAATTTTGGATCCGTTGAACTAAACATACGGCGTTGGGAAAGAATCCAAAGATACACACACCTTGTTGAATCTGGCGAAGAAATCTTCCCATTACACGTCTCAAATTCAGTAGTACCTATAAAATCTTTAGTTTATTCGGAATGCTACAATTTGAAGTCTGCTACACTATTTCCAGCTGTTGAGAGATTCTTTTCAAACTATGTATTCCTCCCAGACAATTTTTTTATACTAATTATGAGGGCTTACGCTAATTTATCCTCAAAGAGACAAAGAAAAGGATTGTATCTCAGTAGCGAGGAATTTTGGCAGAAAATGCTTCATGAGTGCCTCAGAAAGTATATAAAAGATTGGAATAGTAAACCGCAAAATAAGACCATGGATCGACAAATCCAATTAGACAAAAAACTTATTGATTCGGATGAGATATTAAAACACCATGAACCATTGCGCCTTCTTTTCAATGACTGGGAGGCTTTTCATCAGGCTTATATTGCTGGTATGGGTTGTTGCCAGATTAATATAGGCTGTATTGTTCAACTACAAAGGAAAGGGACTTCTATGGACCACTTTGGGTTCTATGTAGATCAACAGCCTTTAGAGCCACCTATGAGAATAGAAGATGATAGTGGGTCTTCATATTTTGCATCCGATCTAGCTGGCAGAAGTGTTTTCAACTTTTGGCTAGCTTGCCACATTTACCACCAAAAAATGCAAGACATGGATATAGATGGTGCTAAGGCTCACAAAGGAGCATGGGAAACTCTGACCTCAATGTTTACTTCTCCATCAGACCCTGAGCAAGTTGATCTTGATTTATCTTATATGAAGGACACATTGAAGATTCAACAGAGCGCTTATGACCCTATTGATGCCTTTGGTAGAGATGGCAATTTTGTATTAGGTTTTGGCTATGTAGGCACTCTTAACCATGAAATATGTATTGGTTATGGTGAACTTTGGAATCATGTGAAGTCTCTCCAATCCAAATTTAAACTAAATTTAAGCCAATATAGTGAAAAATGCTTGGATAGCAAAAAATTCACTTGGACTCCTGTAGATGAAGGATTTCCGGTTGCGACAAATGGAGGCATGGCGTATTGGCATCTTCTCCTTTGTCAATACTACAACTTGAGAAAGTCTTATCAATCTTTTGAAACCCTACCAGCACAATTTAGTAAATTAACTCCATCTTATACCCACAACAAATCAGCTGGCTTCGGTAAATATTGGCCTGGAATCCTAAAGCTTCAAATTGTTGAGGACGATGGATTCCGAGAAGAGGTTAGGAGGTTCAGGGATGGGATTTTGCCCCTCAGATTCAATGTGGACCCTCGGTCTGAAAGAGGACGTAAAAAGGTTGCTTTAAAAGGTGACAAACCCGTTGCAAATGATAGCACTGAAGTAGGTGTGATTGAGCCTGATTATTCTCTCTATAATGAACCAAGCAGCCAGCGTAGTCTTCAATTCATTGGCGAATCCACTGATAATGATAGGAATTTAATAGAGGTCTTAAAAAAGGTAGTTGTTGACTCACACCCTGAGTACCTCAAATTAGATAATCGTTCATTAGTAGCAAAAGTTTGTAGTAAATCAAAATTACCTATCCTTTGGATAAGAGTCGACCCTGATCTTCATTGGATTGCAAGGTAAATTTCTTTTAATTTTCATTTTTTATTATAATTTTATAATTTTTTATTAATTTATCTTATTTAATCAGATTCCGACGCTCACAAAGCTTGAGTATGTGGGAGCAACAGTTACTGAATGATAACAATCCTACCTCGCAACTCGAAGCTGCAACAGCTATAGCATATCTCTATCCTTCAGATACTGACCAAACTGAAAGTGTATTTATAAGATGCACTGTAGATATAATCTCAAAAGCTATTAGACAACATCGATGGCATCCTAGTATCCGGTACCATTTATTAATTTTACATCCCATTTCTTGATTATATCAGTATATATCATTTTATCTTCCCAGATCTCGATGTATTTATTCACTGGCAATACTTCACAATCGTCTTCCTCAAGAATCTTCACTAGTTGTTAGCGTCTTCCAAAACTATATTAATGATTTTCACGCCATCTCCGATATCGACCCACCCTTGATGAATAAACAAATACCATCCGAAATGCGATTTTTGTGCCACTTTTACTGCGCAGCATCAATGCTTCGTAATCAGCATGGAGTGTAAGCCATTTACTTTAACAATTAAAATTTCAATTTAAGCAGAGAATATAGAATCCTAAATGATTAACTTCCAAAAGGAAATCAACTCCCTTTTTGAATTATTTCATATATGCTTTTCAATTCTTAAAATTAAAATGAATACCTATTTTTCACAGTTCACCTCCAGATATTATTCATTTACTATTGAGACCATTGAGGGTGAGTCTTGAAGTAGAACACAAAGCGGACTATCTCAACTTCTGCTCTAAACTCATAAGTCATTTAGGGAATCTTCGTTTTAACTATTTATTACAACCACATCAAAGTGAACTTAAGCATCCGTATTTCAAATTTTTAAGAGATATAAGAACACCTTTTTGTGACCGCTGGGTTCGATTCATAAATTCTGATGACATTAAAAGTAGTGATGAGGAATGGTATGAACCTGATAACAACGAAAATTCCAAGTCTACACATAACGATCGAGACGCTACTTCCATTAACAAATTCATAAATAACGAACTTGAGATGGTTTGGTTAAATATATGGAGATTTTTTCGGTTAGATTGCGTTCCATATTTAAGCAGTCGTGGAAAAGTAAGCAATTTACTCATCTTTAAATCGAAAAATATTATTATCAAAACTACTAAATTATTGATATTCACAATCTCATTCGACTTATTAAATTTTTATTTATCCAGCGCATTGCAAGCAGTACTATACACGTCTTATCGAATAATATTGCACTACTGGATATAGCAAGATCAAAATTATTGGATGAATCTGAATACATGACACCATTTGACTTTATGCTATTCTTACCTCTTCCAACACATTTATATGCCGAGAGTGAGCTGACAGGAGCATCAGAGTTACACAGAGCCTATTTTGACCCTTCTGTGAGCTTTCATTTAGCTAACTAGTTCCGTATTTCTTATTAAATTATTTGACTTCATAAGGCTGATTTTTCCTCTTAATACAAAAAATTGCCACTACCCCTAATTTTTAATACTTTCAACAGGTACATAAGCAGGCTCTGTATTCAATACTATATTTATGTTGTACCGGAAGTCTCAAAATATTCAAACTTAGATCTCAAAAACTCGAAAATAATCAACAAAACCAAGGACAAGCTAAGAAATATTTTTTCAGATCAATTTTTACAAATGAAAAAGATCAATCCTCATCCTTTCTAACCGGATCGGGTATTCTCACTGCTATTGAACTTGCATCTGAAATTGAAAAATTGACTTTTGATACTGATTGGGCATTTTCTCAAAGCATTTGGGAAGTTTTTTTTGAATGTCTTCAAGGTTTGTGCAACTAACTTTATGGTTAAACCAATCTCAAAATATATGTCATTTGATTCAGCCATAAAATACACCTTTCCACCAGCTCTATTGCCATTTTCATCATCTATCAAGGACATACTTAGTATTTCAAACAACCTTAAAGAAAGATTCAGTAAGTTCTTGTTATCTTTTGCATGCATATTATACCATGATTTATAGTTTAATGCACCTATATTTATTAGGATATTCCTCAACGATTATTCCTAATAGAATAATTGGGAAGGATATTATAGTTTTGGGACATATTGATGGTGATTATTCACTCAACTATTGGGTTGAAATGCTCGAATATTCTAAACTAGTTGTAAGTACATGCTGTAGTACACTATGGAAAGAACTTACAAGGATAACACGAACTTGGGATGCTGTGTCTGATATAAGAACATATTATATCCGTTCAATATACTCGATACTGTTTGGATATGGTGATCCTACTCCTAACATAAAAAGGTCTTTAGCTATAAAGCCATTGCAAACCGGGTAGACAATTACATTATATTTTACAAGAGTGTGATATCATTAATCTAAATTTAAACTCCCAGATGGAAAAAATTATTACACATGGGTGTTAAGATGAAGCAGATTTGTATCTTCAAACAGAAATATATTGAACGAGAGTTAGTTTTGAATGCTTCGAATATTTTACGCTATTGAATAAGCAGCATCCCGATGTAATAACAATTCAGGCTTCCCTATGACTGGATTGATTTGTCACATGATGCAGTCATTTCCTTGTGTGATATGCCTGAAGCAAAATTCTTTTTAGATGATCCTGAATCAATCATTGAAAACTACAGGTTCGAGCTATACTCGACAAAATTAGACATTATTTAATTTAATTCATCATTTAATTCATAGATCTTACATCAAAGAACCAATCTGGCTTAGAAAAGTTGAAGCCAAAGCTAGAAATAGGATTTATAAGTGAGTACTCAATTTTGAAAACAAATATTATGAGGTATTCTATAGACTTTATCCTATTGAACTCAGAATGGCAATGGAACTTAAAAGTGACATTTCAAAAATTTTTCGCAATGCAAGAGAAATTCTCAACCATCTACCAAATATAGAAAAGCTTTCATTTGATTGGCAATCTATGAAAAAGGATTGCCAAGTACTAGAAGAGACATTCGAAAGCTTATGGCCAGTTATCAGCCGCTCTTTTCAAGCTCATGAAAAACGAAAGCTAGTTTAGAAGCAAAGACTTTTTTTTGAAGTTTGATATGAATTAACAATTTTGAGCATTGTAAATTACAATTAACTTATTATTTATAATCAACTTGAGAACTATTACGAAAGCATCATTTAGAACGCTGCGAGATCAATTGAAACTCAAGAAATTATTTTAATATAAATGTTTTTCAAGACAAAGTCAATCTTTAAAGTATACACTATAAAGTACCCTGTTACCTAATTTTAACATTTCTTTTCGGCAGTCTTCACTGATAATTTCTTGTACTATGTGTGGATAGCTTGAAAGCAATGCCTTACATTGCTCGTTTGTGAAATAACTATTATAACTAGGTCTATTTTTAAAACTCTCTAAACATTGAAATTTTTCTTTATTATATTGCTCTTTTAAAAATTTCTGTAGATTGTGAGGTACAGGGAGTAATAAATACCCAAAAGGTAACTTTCGTATTGGATACCAATCTGTAGGTGGGTATTTGGAAAACACATGGAAGTCATCAGGTTTGACTAACGATTGATTGTCACCATCATAGGCGTCGTGGCACTCATCTATGTGGAAATTACAAAAGGCCACCTCGATTCTCAACCAACTATCCTTCAGGCTGATTGCTTTTCTCGAGCTGATGACTTGGCTCATAGAAACCTGTAAATATATTAACAGCTTATTGAAAAATAAAGTTTTTGAAAAATTGTTTAATTTAAAAAATTAAATTTTAATATACACCCATGATTAGTCAATCTTATAGATTAGTTACTTCTAGTTTGAAATTTGATTCTTTAATTAACCGGAGAAAATTATTATTTTCAGAAATAGCTTTGATAAGAGATGCTTTATGAACGATCACAAAATCATTAATGTTATCCAAAACTTCATGATCCCAAGCGTCAACAATAATTTCGATCTCTTTTTCCCATGGCAGCTGATTGTGGAACAAGTAAGCTCCAATAGCAGTTTTCCCAGATATTATATACTTAATATCCATAAATTCAAGTACTTTATCAACAATTTCAATAAAACTTATTATATTGTTATACTGATTATTATCTATTGTTCTATGTAAACGCGTATCATTCGAAAAGTATATTCTAATATAGCTATCTCTGATCCTATCATACTTCGAATCCACCAATCTGTGATTGTAATAAAATTTTACACCAGTATCAGCTTTTTCACAGTAGCTCTTATCCCTAATTGCCCCTAAAGCTTTGGAATTATACTTTGCAAGAGATACAACATACGGCTCTAAATTTATATAATTAGCAAAAATTAGAATTGAAGAAATTGAGAAAAAACCCAAAAATCCAATTAGATAGTACTTTCGAAGTTGTTTAAGTTTATAATATTGCAGTCGAAGCCCATGATAACCTTTGGAGAGATCAAATTGAGTCTTTTTCAATTTTATAGTCGTATTTTCGTTTGAATTACAATCTTCAGTTGCCTGGATGAGTGGTAATTCTGAGGTATGCCTCAATTTATAAAATTCCGAATGAGCTGAAATGAAATTCATTCCTATACTTAAGTTTTCTCCAAATTTTTGAGGATCAACTGTTAGCCAAGCTGTATCTAATCCATTTTATTAATAATATACTTAGCTATCAAACAAAGCCAAAATCTCTCAAATAATCAACTCCAAGTGTTAAGCCTAACTAAATAGAAGCTTAATTATAAGTTAAACTACCTACCAAAGACCTTTTATGCAACATGTAAGCATGCATATATTTATATTTAAGCTTTTATTTTAAGTTGGTATAAAATTTTGGATTATCTGAATGATCGATCAAAAAAGTCTTTAAACGCTTTAAGGTGATAAGCTTTGCTAATAATCTCAAAATTCAAGCAAAATTGACAGTGAATTAAAGATGAAATTTAACCTTTGATTATATATAATCTAAAAGAGTTTCTTGAAGCTATATTAATCTTAGAAAATAATTATTTCGAATAAAATTTCTTAGAATAATTAAAGAATTAGTGATTAATTAAAAGTAGAAATAAAGCAAACACCAAAGTAGAAAATTTTTATAATAACTAAGCACTAAGTACAAACCATTCTCTATAGCCCAAAGCTTTGGAAATTGTCAATATATTTGACAGAGGTGATATATATAAGCTTAGTAATCAAAGATTACAAGTTTAGCCTAGTATTGATGGATTCTTAATTATTGCTATATACTTAAAACGCTCCTTAAAATAAGGCTTAGCAGCAAATTAACACAAAAAGTTTTAGGGTTTATGTGTATAAGTGCCTCAACAATCTACATTAAAATTGTGGACAGTCTACATTGGTAAGTGTGTTAGCCTAGTTGATCATACATTTCAGTTTTTGGATTTATTCCAATTACTATGCTCAAAATTTCAGTAAGTATTGTACCAATTTTTAATTAGTCCAAGTGATTATTAATTTCAATATACAAGTATATATATTAGATATAAAAAAATTTTTCTAATTTAATGATTAGGTTATTTAGCTTTAACAACATAAAATAATATCTATTTTTGTATGCCTTACCTTATAATAATATTTTTATAAATCTGCATGATTTATATGTTTTTCTAACTAGAAAAATTTATGACTAATTAGAATTTTATAAACTGTCATGTTTAGGCCATATTTATGTATCAAAATCATCCTAAAAGACACTATTAGTATAAAGATAGTTGTTGGTAAACCTAGAGATAACACCAGAGATAAAAAGTCTTTTAGAAAAACTAGATAGAATTCGTTGGGTTTCTCATTAGACAACGAAGACAAAGCTGTAACACCAAATGGGATGATGAAGAATCGGAGAATTGCTCTGAAGTTTATTATAGAGATATAATTTTAATATATAATAATTGCTAATATTTTTTTCATAAATTGATTTTATAAGCAATAATTCGAAATGGGGAATTTTAAATGTCCGAGTGGTTTTCAATAGAACTCAAAAATTGAATATTTGGAAACTCTTTCGAACTTAAGGCGATATCAATATTTAGATATTAATAACATTTAAGCTATTTGATATTGAAAAGGATGTTACAGGTATTGAAATCTAATAAATTGGTAAACAAAAATAAATGTAAGATATTTTTAAAACTTACCCTATACTCATTTTTGTTTTCGATTCTAAGGTCATCAGGTAGGCATTAGCATTCAATCCAATACCCACTAAAATACTTGCAACCAAGGCGTTAGGCCATACATTTTTTACCAAATAGGCTTTTGATAATAATACAACTATTCCAAAATATATAGCATAAGATAATATTATTAAGTATGGTAGAATAGTAATTTTATATATATATTGTATGGGTTTTGGTATCTCAATTCGTTTTAAATCAGCTGGGTCGGTCATTTCGCTATCAATTGTGCTCATGGAAATAGGGTTGTCCTGACAATAAAAGAAAAGGAATTAAGAAGCTATTTTGTGCTAAAATTTTACTTGTAATAGCTCCCAAGTGGGATTTTTAAGGTGATTACTTTCGAGCCTATAAACTCCTCACCATTATATAAATCTCGGAAAATGAATGATACTTTTTGACTTTAAACCTGCATTGTAATCTTAAGCACTTGCGAAGATATTTAAATTTCTTAGAACCTTTATTTGTCTACAATAAATTCGCAACATTATACCAAAACTTTTGAGTGTGCATAATGCTTATTAAAGACCTGGGGTTGTTTTGAGTATCAAAGAATTGGGGTTACTTGTATACCAACCATAAGAAATTTGAAAATGCTTGAATTGTGTGAATGTTATCGGTTGAAGGTTTCATGGATGAAGAAATGAATTATATTTATAAACCGTTTTGTTTTATAATTTTTGTTCATAAGATTTCCATTTTAGGTGTCTTGAGTTATGCCTTTTCAAGTTCAAACATTTGTTATAAAAAATGATAATTCAAAAGCCAATTTTAAAATTTATTGTTAATAGCACAATCAAAAAAATGTTTTAAATACTAAATATGTATTATGTGTATATATATATTATATAAAAATCAATATGGGCCTCGGACACTTGGAAATTTCAAAAGTCTTCATCTTTTCTTAGTTAATCAACTCTATTAGGAGAGCACCGAAATAGGTAAAGCAATTGAAGTATACAGCACCCAGATATTTAATATTAAATATTTACTATGTATGAATGACAGCTTGTTGCTATAAATGAGATTCACTATGTTTTTAATTTTTTCGCTGTGAAGTTATCTCAGGAGTGTTTAAACAGTGACATGAAACAAGTAAAAATAATATACTATTAGTGCATTGAACAAAAGATCGGTAATAAAAAATTCAATTTCACAAATATTAAAGGAGACCCTTGCTACGAATTGACTATTTGAAGTCATCTTATAGCCAGTAACTTATTATAAATATTGAAAACTGATCTTATACAAGCAGGATTATGTAAAGCTTTTCTAAAATTAGATAGTACAATTTCCATTTAATTTTATGTTCCCATTCTTTTGGCTAGGATACTTAAAAAACAACGTTTATTCAATGGATCGAAAAATTTTACTATTTTGTTTATTTAATACTGCTGAAATTGGCAAGTTATTTTATACATTCTAAATGAAATCTTTCATGGTCTTTTTAGGTAGTATGTTTTAATACCATATATAAGTTTTATATCTATGTTCCGTATATATCAATAACTGATTAATATGTTATTAATTTTCATTTTTATAAACTAGATTTAGATTGGGTGTTAATTTTTTTAAATGAAACCTCATTCAAATATACTTATCCTTTTTATAACTGATTAATTTCCGGCTTTTATTGTAATGTTAAAATATTCGGTTCTCTCTACAAGTCAAAATTAATTTTTAAAACCCCTTGATTTTAATAGCATTCAAATTAGATAAAAATGAGCAATCTAAAGTTAAAGTTGCTACCTCTTAAGTTAATTTTTGTAAACATCTTATTTTTCTCTAATGCCGAAAATTTAAAAAATCATGGTGATGAGTATTTTAAAGGAGAGTTAGTTGACTATATGAAATCATTAAGGATTTTGAGTGATGAACCATACAGCTACTTTGGTCGAAGAAAGTCAGAGTATGAAAATCTATTGAATGAGTTTAATGACTTTGTATATAGAAATCCAGATGGTGCTGATGTCAACGATACAGAATTTAAAAACTTAATTCTATTAGGAAATCTGCCCCAAAATATTGCAAAAACAATTGAAAATGAAATCCCAGCTCCATTTATAAAGAGTACAATTCCTTTAAATAATAATGATAAAAGTAATAAAAATAAAGGTTTGTTAAAATTTTGATAATTTTAGTGGGTATTATTATTCAACATAAATAAACATAGGCTTTTTAGAAGAAAAGGTTTTTAGTACAATGGATAAATCAAGCCTTAGTAGTTTAGGTAAAGGATTGAAAGTGACTGGTACACTTTTACAAGCTGTAGATTCAGAGTCTGATACTTTCGGTGCATCTTTAAAAAATATTGGGCAGGTGATGTTTAATTCAGTGCATGTTGTGAGATATTATGTTCATTATATATTGGAGTTTAAGCTTAAGCTAGTTCATAAATCAGTTTAATATTCTATATGATCTTTTAATTAGGAATGAATAGTATTAATAAGCATAAGTAATTTTTAATTTTAAATAACCAGAGAATGTCAGATCAAAGTGAAATTCCTGAAGATAACTCTGTTAGATATATTAATGGTCTGACTGGACTACCATGCTCTGCATCAAGTGATAAAAAGTGGTGTTTCCCTGAGGTCACGACATCTACTTCGACTTTGCCACCATCATTATGGGAGCTAAGGAAGTTCAAAAAACAAAAGGACGAACTTGAAAACGAGTTAAATAAAACAAAAGCGTTTGTTGAGAACTTTGGGAAAGCTAATTACAACTTTGTAAATGTAGATGAAAACCAAAACGAATTTATATTGGATCAAAATTTCGATAGCTTAGATGAACAAGCACCTGAAAGTGGTAATGAAATGTCAAAGTGCTTTGTGATTTTGAGTATATTAGTATAACTTTTCACCTATTTCCTGGAACAGAAGACAGTTTGGAGTCTGAAATAGAAGAAATTCAGAAGCCAAATAACCAAATTAATCGTGGTTCCCAGAGTTCTAATATTTACATACCTATTAAGAAAGACTACCACACTAAGCCACAAAAAAACAGAAACTCTAACATAAAAAAAGAAATTTATGAGCACATAGATGTTTTAAAAGAGAAATCCGACGCAATTATAATGTCCAAAGAAAGCGAATTAGAATATTTTCCTATGCATAAAGATTATCAACAAGTTTTGAAACTTGGAGATATAATACCAAAGAAATATCTGAACACTGGTGAGTCGGATGAAATCTCTCTTCCTGATCATATACCAGAAATTCCACAATCTGAAGATGAGCTGTTGAAGCAAGAACGTCAACAAGTTTGTGGTTTACTAATCTTCTTATCCTCAAATCAAAATACTTAGAGAATTATGCTTATTTTTTTAGAAAAAGTATGAAACTCGTCTGGGTAGGTATAACGCTAATGCTGCCGGTTTAACTTATGCCGAAGAGCTTAGAAAGTCAAAGTATTTAGCCTCGTATAAAGCTGATTACTCGGCAGTGACTGATGAGAATTTTCTTGCGAAGATTTATAAGGAAAATCATGAACAAAAGAAATCTGAGCGGAATCAGAAAGCTCAAGAAAATGATATAAAATACTATTTTGAAAAATTAGATCAAAAGTAAATAATTCAAGCATCTCCTATTAATTTTAAATCTCTTGAAAAAATATTATGGTGTAAAATTATGATGATGACTTTGTCTCACGTGTCGCTTTGATCAAACTTATTATAAATCAAAATTGTTGTTTTTAAAAGTCATTAATAGTCCTTATGTCATTGATTGAGCTATTTTCTTACAATTTAATTTAAATACAAAACCTAGATAACCAGCCCATATTATACGCACATTTTATAGAATAAAATACTTATTCTCACTGAGAAACTATTTTGTTCTATCCATAATGTTGAAATATCAATAAAACATGAGAAAATTAAAAAATTTTACTTAAATCCATTAACAAATTAACACCTCTTCAAAAATGAATCAAGTAAACCAAATACAGCATTTAATAACTTTTTTAAGAATAGTTTGCTTTGCCGGGTTTAAATCAAATTTATGGAATCTAAAATAATTGCGAACCTAGATAATAAGCTTGACTTTTGCATCAGTTAACACAGTATTTGTAATTAAAGCTGCTATAGCAAAGCTTTCAGAATAGCATTGATTAGATAGAGTCTACAAATCAGTAACATTATCATCTACAAGTTGATCCCAATTGATAACTAATAGTCAAGCAATTTGTTTGAATTTTCAAATAAAATGATAACATTTTACCTCAATCAATAAACGATCGTTGAGCTTCCTTTTATTCATATTAACCTCAATAAAAAATTACATTAACTTTATTTTAACTCGAATATTTTATCATTAAACACCATACAACCCTTTCCAATTATTAAGAAGAGATGTTGACAGGATACTTGAGGCCTCTTGGTTTTACCATTGTAAGAATCCGGCCATTTATTCTATAGATAGTATTATAATTTTATGGAAACACGATATGTTTCAAAACTATTAGCTTTATCTTTGATGATTAAACATTTACAATCATCTTCTTACTATTACATTTTTTATAGATGAGGAAGCAATCTGTAACGAACACCTATACATCTGCGTTCATTAATCAGGTTAGATGGCTTTTTACACAATAATGCTAAATAATCTTAAAAGCTATATATGTATATATATATTTTTTTTTGTTAGCTCATAATCCTTGTGAATTTATAATTTAGAAATTTAGAACAATAACAAGCTATAAAACAGCCACTCCAGAGGTGCCACTCCACTTTTACCAGGCTACCAAACATGCCACAAACTCTATCAATCATCGCCTATTTTACGCTAATTGGCTAGCGATGATTTTCTTTGTTGATATTATAACTGGTGTAGTTGATTTATAAAGTCATATTTATCAGACAAATTTTTGCTAAGTAAACATTCGTACTTCAGACCACAAAAATTTATATGTAATCTAGCTCTACAGGATTACAAAGTTACTTATTTGATATTGACTCTCTGAGCATTTACAAAATAAAAGTAGTAATAAATTAAACTTATTTATAAAATCCTTTTACGCATTCTAACTGATTGGTATTGGATTACAATCTAATCACAAAACATATTATTCAATATATTAATTCAAATACTTTTTCAACTTAAAACTCAAGCATGAAAATTTTTAATCAAATTTTTGTCTTTGTAACAATGAATAAAATTATTATTCTATTTTTAGAAAGCTCCAAGCTTTGTACTCACATTTCCTAAACACCAATTTAATTTTAAGATTATGAAATTATCTATTATGTATTTGATAGGGAATCCACAAAACCATTAGATAGTACATACTCTGACACAGCAAAATTCTTTTTCAAAAATTCTCCTAGATTTTCTTCTGATGGATAGTAACTGAAAATACATTTATTTAGATGTTATGTTTTACTTAAGTTTATCAGAAAATACTACCTAAAAGCCAATATTAAATAGTATAACTTCGCCGTTGTTGGAACTTTCATATAACTTGACAATTTTATCAGCAATTCAGGTATTATACAGTCTTTTAAATGAAGTTTCAAATATCTGAAGAAAAATCCTTCTTGATACATTTTTTCATAAATATCTGCAATGTGATACAATATTTGTTCACTTTTCGAGTGCTCCTTTAACCTTAGAAACATTTCGTAAGCCTTTTGATTGCTGCAAAATAATTGGTTCAAATTAAAACGAGTTTAGGAAAATTTAAATTTAAAGAATGATAGAAATTTTTTGAAGTTGTATATATTTATTTTATTTGAAATTTTCTATAATTATTTCATACTATTTTGCTTGCTTGAAAACAAGAGCTAAATTGTACTCAGCTTGGATACACGAACTATCCTTAGACTGAGCTGCCCTAAGAAATAAAATTCCTGATTCAAAATTGTTGATCAAAAGGCTACCCAATGCTTTATTTACCAATGTCCTAGAATTATTTCTTTATTATCAATTTCACACATATATAGAAGCTAAAATTTTCATTTGAATAAGTTTCACACAAATATGGAAACATAAATTTAAACAATCGATGCTATAATATAAATTGTTTGTACATACAAAAGTGTAAAAATTTCCTTGTTATTTGTACTCTGCTTCAAAAACTTAAATTATTCTGCTCTATCAGCCCTAAATATATTTAATAAATTATTAGTATGAATCATTTACCCAAATAAGTCTTACTCTCTGTAATCCAAAATAAAATTTGAGTGTTTTAGAGATTTCTGAAAGTCTTTCTTGATAAAATAATATTGTGATTCATTCAAATGGAAACTCTCTTCACATGTTAAGTTTGTGAAAAATTGAGTGTTTTTGATTAATTGAGAAAAATCAGTGATTTCATGATGGAGTACATCTGACCAGCTTTTAAGCATTAAAATAAGCATGCTTGAAAAGGTTTTACCTGTAAATTCACAATTTTTTAGTTAAAATTTTTCATTAAAAGAACTAGGGTGTAACCTTCCAGATTAAGGTAATCTGAAGTAAGGCCAAGTAAGGCCTTGCGTTTACCTCCTAAAACATTCGCTAAAATACAATTCATGAGTTTCCAAATTTTCATGCTATGTTTTGGCACCCTTTGAGTTGGGCAATCTCTCAATTCTGATTTGATTTTATTACACAGATTTGGTAAGAATTGTATATATTTACTATTTTAAAGCAATAAATTGATTTGAAAAGATTTTTTCATATAATCGGGTGCCTAAGAAATTTTAACTTCCACCTTGAATTTTCAGTTGAAGTAGGTCGAAATTTCTCAGCATTTCCGTGTGATTATTGATTTTCAAATGACATAAAACAATTTTTACGTGTACATCGAAGTCATACGAAAGCTGCATTTATTTCAAAATTGTTTATAAACATCTAGTTAACTTTCAATGAATAGTGCGATAGATAGCTGATAAAATGAGCTAAATATATATATCCCAGGACAGTAAATAGTAAAGTAATGCTATTTAATCTACTGTTTTAGAGCTTAATTACTTCTAAAGATTCCACAAAATAACTTAGGGCTTCTTTATAATCTCCTTGTTGTGCTAAGACTGAGCCTATGTTGAATAAGTAGTAAGAGCGTCTAACAAAATTTTCATAGGGAGTCAAGTGAAGGCCTAAACGAAAAGTAAATAGCAATGATTCCACTGGCTCATAGTTTTTAGATTTTGTGCATCCAAATTCCAGGAGTAACCTATGTTAGAGAAAGAAATTGATGAAAAATATAATTTAATAAAAGGTTTTACTATAAAAACTTCTATTTTAAAAATTTATCTAAAAAAGTTTGTTTCATAAGGGATTTATTTTCAAGGAGAAATAAATCAACTCACAAGCTATATAAACATTTCAGATTTCCGTCGAAAACTTTAAAAGAACATTCGAAATCTCCACAAAGTATATACTGTCGGAAGAGTAAAATTTTCCAAATGGAATTCCAAGTTTCATCTTTTATGGAACTCTCATTCCTGTTAAAAAAGTGACTTATTGCTAAATTCAATGCTCCTTCATTATTGTTGTCCTTATTCATCATGTAGAACTTTTCTAAAACATGCTTGTTGATGTTATCTATCTCTGTCATGATTTGCTAAGGAGTTTATGATTTAATTTATCCTTATCTATTTTTCTTCTTTGAGTTGATGTGTTTCAAATTAAACTACCTCTGTCTTTTAGGAATGTGGCACTTAATTTTGTTTTAATTTACTAATTTGTTTGTTTCAGATCATTAAGGATATATTAAATGATCTTTTTGGTTTATGGAATCAAATCTTTTATTTTATTGTTATTCTTATTTCAAATTTTGTATATTTAGTGAGCAGTTTGGAATCCAATTAAAAAATCATATATATTAAATCCTGACTCATAAATATGTTAAAATAATTTAACAATTCGGATACGAAACTTTTTGTAAATTGTTTGACACATTTACAAAAAGTTTATTATTTATCTTGATGGGAAGCTATTTTGAATTTATTTCAAAATTTATATGAATAGATCCTTCAGATTCTTAAACTAATACTTCAATATTTATGGACAATTAAATTAAACTACCAAAAAATTAAAAAAAACTCAGTTTCAAAATGCTATTAATAGTATATCCTATCTCGGTTCTTAGATATGAGTTAACAATATTAAGCTAATCTAAAGTTTCATTTTCGAGGAAATACAAGTTCTTACATTAGCTTATTGATAATAGGATTGAATTGGAGTTCAATTTATTTTGTATTTGTCATTTTTAAAACCTAATTGGAATCATTTGTTTCTGCAATGATATATTACAGATATAACATAGTGTTTACCCTACATTTTTAATCCTCAACTATTCGGAAACTAAACCCAATGATAGCTTACAGTTTATCACTAAAGAAAAATTATTAGATTTTTAAGGTTGGACTTGTAGGTTTAAACATAAATACCTGGGAATCTAGAACATGAGAGGAGATTTTTGAGTGAATTAATGAGATTTCTTGTATTAGTTTATCAATTTACTCAGTGCAGCAAATTTATAAGGGAGATTCAAAAGCCTAGTAAATTACTCTTCAATCATATACCCGCTGCTAGTATTTTTAATTTTAAACCTTTGTTAAAATGGTACTGTAATATGTTAAAGATACTTTGTAGAGCTAAATAATGTTTAGGTTCACAAAAGCAATATTTTAGTTTTGTAAACGAGCTTCGTACTTAAACTTGCTAGTTGGGAGCCATAACGATTGAAATAATTTTGAATAATTGTGATACCACTTTATCATCTAGATATTAGGCTCCACAGCATATTTTTGATTTAAACATCCAATTATTTTCCTAACTTATTTTTATTCCCTGATACTTAATAGGCCTTCAATTTGAAATAGTAAACAACAGCTATATAACAAGTACTTGGTATTAATTAGTACAGTTAGGTATCTCGAAGATTAAGCATTGTACTACAATTGTAATAGCAAAAAGTCCCAGCTGTAAAGCTTAATTCAATGCTATTCTTTTATTAGTTAAAAACTAAATTGTTTAATTAAGAATATTGGAAATGATGTTATATTTTAAGTAAAACATGTAGCTATATGATCAAGTTCATGAAAAATTATAAATGAGGTGAAATTTAGCTTTATAAATATTATTTTTAATATATTAAAATTTACTCACATATAACAAATAGCGAGATTACACAAAATTCACATTTCAGATGAGGATACGTGTTAAAGTGATTAATGCTTGATTTACACAGGCTTGAAGCTCAATATCATCTTCTATCAATTTGACAGCAATAAATTGAGTTGAGTAAAAATTTAATTACTTATTAAGACTAAAAAGTCTAGCTAATTGTTTTCTAATTTGAGTTCCTGAATTTAGCTAACTAAAAAAGTAGTAAGCTGAGTTAGTACACTTTGCTTTCGCCCACTCTTGTAAATAATAATTTTGTATGTGTTTAATTTGAGATCATAGAACAATTTTCTCTACAATTTACTTAAATTGGAATTATCAATTATCAATTCTTTGCATAGTGCAATTGTGAATTCAATTGTATATTATATATATTTTATAACACACAACTAAGGATACTTAGCTTTTTATGTTTTTTTTACTAGTCAATACAAAAAATCAAGCATTTTTCATCAATAATTTGGAGTTCCCTTGTAATATTACTATCTGGGATGGTTTATAAAATTTCATTGGCATTTACTATCTATTATATAATAAATCAGGGCTAATTTCTAAATCTCCATGGCTGAAATATTTAATTTCATATGAGCCTGCTAAGAGCTAGTAAGCATAACAAATTTCCAACTTTGAAGTTTTCATTTTAAATCAATATATCCTATAAATCGATTTAAATTTGATGAATTGTGTTATATCGAAAATTGATGATGAATTTATATTCTATCTGATAATGTTTTTAAATTCAGTATTATACCACTCGCTATGAATGAAGAAAGATTATTCGAAACGGATTGTTGGAACAAGTAAGCTTTTGTAGTGATTATTAAATTAATTTTCCTCATTTACTAAACGTCGCTTATTTATTTAAATTTTTTTATTAAGTCAAGAAGCTAGCTACTTGAGTATAGAAGAAATAACTACAGACATTGATCCCATTGAGGCTATTACAAACTATGATAAGCAAAATGAAAATACTACTCAGGAAAATCAAATTATGGAATTAATTTTAGAAAATAATTTCCTTAAACAGCAACTTCGTGATAGTTTATCTAAAGAAAGATTTGAGAAGAAAAGAAGCGACGAATATGAAGCATTATATAAAGAGTCTGAAGATAATTCTTACAAAAAACAATTAGAAATCGATGTACGTGTAATCAGCTTCAAGTCGGGCTTTGCTTAACTTCACGTTTTACATTTTGCTTGTTATTATTAAACTTTATTAAACAGATATATATATTTTAGTTTCTTAACGGACCTAGCAATAAAAAATATTTGGAATTATTATAATGATTTTTGTTACAAATTTCAGGAATTGCAGAATCAAGTTTTGGAATCGAAGGAAATGATTGAGTGTTTAAATCTTAAGATATACAATTACCAGGCTAATGTTCGTGAATGCTCAGTAAATAATAAAGTGAGTAAAAATACTAATAATATATTAGCTAATAAGAATAAAAATAACCTCTTATTTATTCAGGTTTACTACATTAATCATATAATTCAATCAGGAAATAACTACTTTAATTCTATTCCAACAACATATTCTACCCAATATCAATTCAAGTGAAGTATTTATTATATTATAATAATTATTAAAATTTGATGAATGATCTTATCGAATATTGTCATTTTGATTAAAAAAGTTCAGTCTATATTTTAAAAAGTTACTAAAAATTTTTATTAAATAAAACATAAAAAAGCTGAAAGGAAATAAAATCTTGTTCAAAACAAGTGTAAAAGTCCATGTACATCTTACGAATTGTTTCAAATTCAAGTATCTTGAGTTTATACAATTTCTTTAAAGTGTTCAAAAATTTACTAGGTTTAAATAGTTTAAAAACCTCTTATAATATCCACATTTTCAATAGCTGTATCAGATGAGTTGATTTTTTTGTGCTAAAATAAAACAGAAAGTTGAGTTCAGACTTATTTGAAAATTAGTATTAAGAGTTATATATTTGGGAACATAATAACTCGAAAATTTGTATTCCATAATTGATGTCACTTATCCTTATAATCTGTGAAACTTCATAAAGGGACTGTGAAGGTTCAGCTTCATGGATAACGGTGGCTGAATGTCGTAATCTTACAGGGAAGATCACCGGTTTAACTTTGTCCAACTTATTATAACCTTCTTGGCTATCTGTACTACTATGGTCAGAGTCAGAGAAATCAGCATCATCTGTTTGGAATATTGTGTCTGTTTTCTCTAGGTTATCATCTGTGTCTGTACCTAAAGATAGAACAATTTATGATTAATTATTATAAATAGGATATTTGAATGATGTTTGGTTAATTATTATAATTAGGATATTTGAATCAAGTGTTTACCTATAAAATGTGGGCTTGCTTCAAGTTCTTTGATATCTTCCTTAAACCTAACTTTTGATTGTTTGGACTTGTCGAGTTTTTCAGGTTTCTGGATATCATTGAGTTTTTCTAGAAAAAAAACAAAACGTTTCTTTGAATATATAATTCTAATAAATAAAATAAGAAAAAAATTACCTAGATCATTGATTAAATCTATATTTTGGTTTTGTTTAGGATCGTAGTCATTCAAGGGTGATCCACTTGGTCGATGATCCTGAGACATATTAAGAAGGATGGATTGAATGTGTGTTGATGTTCAGCAAAAATCATTATATATATAATTAAAAAAAATTTATTTTAAGATTTGTATAAAATAAATAGACACATTGTAATGAGTGTAAATTTATACCTCTTTCGATCTAATGTAGTCCAATGTTGAATTACCACTCTTAATGTGACGTATTTTTAAATAATAATTTATGGTTGTTTCTGAGGAGCGGCCTGCATATCTAATTGGACCTTTAGGTGTGTTTGAGCTAATAATATTAATATCAATGATAGAACTCCTGGGACTTATCCAATTAATTCTTCCTTCTTCTATATAACCAATCGATTTTTCACCCAAAAAAAGAAATCTTGATTTCTTTATCATTTTCTTAGTGAGAGGTGTGTACTTCTTATTTGGATTAGAGAAATCAAAGTCATCACCTTTTCGATGTTTTAATGGTATGAGTAATTTTATTCGACGATGTTTAAGTTTTGGTAAATATAAAGAATAAGCTCTTGCCCAAGAGATACTGAAATTATATGTTTTGTTAAGGAGTCCTGTATCATCAAATATTCGCTTAGGTCTTAGCTAGAAAATTTAATTAAAAAAACATTTTATTTTCTAGTATATTACAAAATTTAAATTATATACAAAACATATATGGAGCAATGATATAATAAATAGATATCAATATATAACTAGAAATACATATATTTTATGTATTAAATCAAAAACTTAATAATATAATATAAAAATACATATACATGATTGCTAACTGTTAAAAAAAATTCATTGAATAGAAACTATGGTTAATCAAGTATCGCAAGATTAAATTATAAGATATATATATATATATAAATAGGTATATTTAAATACACGGTATGTTATTAGATATATTCAATGATATACACACATCTATATAGTCAATCAGTATATATATATATATATATATAAACACACAATGTAACTAAATGTATATTCAATGATATATATATATATATATATATATATTTACCGCTTCAATCATAGGTATTGCATGTATTTGATTTAATAACCCAGAACAAGCTAATGAGCCACATAATAAGAAACTTGAAGGTACACCAAAAATTATACCCCCAATACCTGATATAGTCCCTAATCCAGCCCCTTTGAGAGAGGCTATAATTCGATCTTTTAGATCATTTGTGTGTAAGTTATCCAAGTGTAATAATGTGGCTTTAACTGGCTTATAGCCAAAATTGATCAAATTGATTGCTAAATTAGAAGCCAAATTCTTAAATCCCAATCTATATAAACATTATTAGAATGTATGTGAATATTGAGTATTATATGATATAATAAGGATTAATAAAATATGTTTAAATATTGAGTATTATATGATATAATAAGGATTAATAGAATGTATTTAATTATTGAGTAAAATATGATATAAATCAATAAATAAAAATCAGTTATATGTATTATATAACACCATGATGTAACAACTGTATCTTATTATTTATCTATAATTTGAGTCATTATCAAGGTCTAGGAGTAAGATAGTGTGTGTGAATCTATATAATAAATTTAATATTGTATGTATCTATCTATATAATAAATCCAATTGTGTGTGTATGTATCTATATAATAAATCCAATTGTGTGTGTGTGTATCTAAATATTTAAATAATAAAATTCATCAGTTTGTGTAGGTAAAAGAAAAACTTACATAACACCCTCTGCAGCATTACTCGGTTGATCAATTGAAGTCATATCATACACCATTTCTGGAGCTACAGAAAATGGTGTTGTGTTTCCAGCTACGCCTTCTAAACATGTGTACCAACTACCCATACATCTATGACCAGAATCAATAAAACCAGAAAACAATTCCAATGCAAATACATATGCACCTCTAGCCACAGGAAAAACAACAAAATGGGGATTTATACGTGTAGATGAAGAGGAGATTTCCTAAGGGGAAAATGTACACACAAATTTTTTTGTAATTTTAGGAACCATGTGTGTGTCAAAATAATCATGTTTTAATTCAAATGAAAAAGTGTCTATAAATATTTATGAAATTGTGATCAAAAATGTGTGTACAAAATATTCATATAATTGTACTCCAAAATCTGTATATAAATATATATAAAATTGTACTCAAAATTGTGTGTCAAAATAATCATGAAATTGTACTCAACATGTGTGTAAAACTAGTCATGAAATTGAACTTAACATGTGTGTCAAAATAATCATGAAATTGTACTCAAAAATGTGTGTAAGAAACATTCATAATGTGATGCTCAATGAAAATATGTGTATAATTATTTATACTTAAAATGAAAATGTGTATATAAATCAAATCTAAATATTGATGTGTGTATAGTATACCTTCCACATTTTTTCAGCACCAGATTTCCAATGCTTTGTAATAATTAAAGGGTTACCAAGCATATCAATTGCACCCAAAACTCTATATATTTGTGTAATACCTTGTATAATATATCTATTAGAAAAATCACTGATAATATCAAAAGGAGCTCCTCTTATATTTTCTTGATTTTCTCTTCCAAATGTAATATTTGCATCACTATATACACACAGGACATTATATGTATGTATTATATGTATGTGTGTGTGTGTTTATATACATATAGGACATTATATGTATGTATTATATGTATGTGTATGTGTGTTTATATACACACAGGACATTATATGTATGTATTATATGTATGTGTATGTGTGTTTATATACACACAGGACATTATATGTATGTATTATATGTATGTGTATGTGTGTTTATATACATATAGGACATTATATGTATGTATTATATGTATGTGTATGTGTGTTTATATACATATAGGACATTATATGTATGTATTATATGTATGTGTGTGTGTATAAATAATTTTTTTTTTTCAAATAAATATATATATATATACATGTCTAACTTACCTAATGTGTGGACTTCTCTTTACAACAGTAAGTATAGATCGTATGATATCTGATTTAGGCTGTGTATTTTCACTAAGTGGGCCTTGTTTCTTCCTATTTCTCACATTCATAACAACCTCTATTTTACTTACATCCAAAAGTGAAATATATAACCGTTTTAAACCAACAGATTCAAATGAACTATCACTACTTGTTTGATCAAACATTTCAATTGGGCCTAAATTATATGAAAATTTATGTATCCAAAATGATTATATATCATATGTGTATAATATGTGTGTAAAATAATTAATTACACACTCAAGCCATGCATCATCCAAATCAATTCAACATTTCCATAGTGTAAATACATACACTTGGTATATACACATATACATTTCCTAAACACATTTATACCCATATATACTTTATTCCCCTTCACTCACACTATACCTTACACACACTATACCCTACATAAAATATACCCTATACGCAATATATACAATAAACACAATATATACTATATACACTATATACACATTATACTCCACACACAATATACCGCACCCACAATATACACCGTACCCCACTCAAATTACCCCCCCCNCCCCTCCCAAAACCCTACACCCCTCCCCCTCAATCCTTACACACACATACACATACACACATACACATACACACATACAAATACACACACCTAAGAGAGTAGACCATTCTTCACCATATACAAGGTTTTCAGAGTCTCGAATTGATTTAATAGTGTTTTGTAAGAAATTAATGTCAAATGTGCCTAATAAATCATCGAATAGTACGAGTACAGAAGTTAACAGTGCTAAATCAACATTGATAGACATAGGGACAATTGATATAAAACATTTATTAAGGTCTAACATATATAATTGATTAACATAACGAAACTCAAAGGTTGATTTATATGAGTAAGAAAATGTGTGTGATTGATCATTATTTTGATATATTTGAGGTAGATTAAATAATTCTCTTTGGTGTGTAAGATATTTATTCACATCCATAATTTCATTATTATGATGTGTAGATCTATTGAGTAAATTAATTAATTCAATTGGCCTCAATACAGTTGGATAATAAGCACTCTTTATATGGCTATCTATCTGTAACCACCCTAATAACATATTTATCTTGTATCTATCCTTTAATGTTTCAATGTGTGTAGTGAAATTTGTAAGTGAAATATATACAATTTCAGAAGGTTCAGAATTAGTTATACTTAAACCAAATCCATCCCAACGTATATCAAAGGCTATATTAAAATCAAATAATTTGGTTATATCAAAATTTGTTGATTTTCGTTGTTTCCCTGAAAATTCTATTTCTATATTTTCTTCATCACTTGATTCCTTATCAAAATAAAAGTCTGAAATGATCATATATATATATATATATATATATATATAGAAATATCATACACATCTATAGATCTAAACCTATGTAGATACAACCATATATACAACACAAATAAATCAATATAGAAACATATATATTATAGAAATATATATATTATAGAAATACACATATAAACATATAGAAATATATACATATACAATACACATATAGAAATACAAGTATAAAATAACAATAAGATGTTAAACCCTTTACACAACATAGTGTACAACCAAACATACATACCAACACATATACAAACACCCATACAAACACATACATACAAACAAACATACATACAAAAAACATACATACAAACAAACATACATATAAACACATATACAAACACCCACATACAAACACACCCATACAAACACCCACATATAAACACACCCATACAAACACATAAACACACCCATACAAACACCCACATACAAACACACCCATACAAACACATAAACACACCCATACAAACACCCACATATAAACACACCCATACAAATACCCACATATAAACACACCCACACAAACACCCACATATAAACACACCCATACAAATACCCACATATAAACACACCCATACAAACACATAAACACACCCATACAAACACCCACATATAAACACACCCATACAAACACCCACATATAAACACACCCATACAAATACCCACATATAAACACACCCATACAAATACCCACATATAAACACACCCATACAAATACCCACATATAAACACACCCATACAAACACCCACACATAAACACACCCATACAAATACCCACATACAAACACACCCATACAAACACATAAACACACCCATACAAACACCCACATATAAACATACCAAATGAGTTGAAAATTGTACCAATGGCCATATCATTCATAGCAATAGATTTTTTAAGGCGTGTGTGAAATTTAAAAATAAGGTACATTGTACCCGCATGAATTTGACCCTTGATAAGTATACCTTCACTTGATTTTTTTTGTGATTTTAAACACACAAATTTCTTAAATGATTTGGTTGAAATATCTATATAAAAACCATTTTTTTTAGCAGCTTCCATCCAATCAAATAATGGGTCAAATAATTCTTTATCGTTTGTATCATCAAGTTCATGAACAGGATTTATTTCATATGAATTAGAGAATTTATTTTTACTTTTGAGTGATTCACTTGAAAGCATTGAAAATCGTTGAAAATGTGTAAATAAATTAGTAATTTTACGATCACCTTTCCTCCAAAATAATAATTTTTTAGGTATATCTGGATTATACCATGAAAATCTTAATCCCTTATCCATATCTATATTTGTTATATCTTCCTTATCTATTAATATAGGTTTAATTGTTTCCCAATATTTATACACATTATTCTGTCCAAAATATAGGGGATTTCCTGTGTAATTGAACATTAATATATCTGGATACTTTGGTACATGTAATGACACCTTACGACACCCTCCATACAAATTTATTTCCGTCTGTTTATATATAAAAAAGGGGTTTATTAAGTAGGTGTGTGTGTGTATGTGTGTGAGGAATGTATTTGGGAGGTGTGTATGTGTAGCGGGTGTATGCGGATATGTAGAGAATGTGTGTATATGGCGGGTGTGTGTGTGTAGAGGGTGTATGCGGATATGTAGAGAGTGTGTAGAGGGTGTATGCGGATATGTAGAGAATGTGTGTATATGGCGGGTGTGTGTGTGTAGAGGGTGTATGCGGATATTTAGAGAATGTGTGTATGTGTCGAAGGAGTGTGTGTATGTGTTTGTGGATATTTGTAATATATGTATAGGTATTATATATATATATATATAATAAAGATATATCCATTTTCTGTATAGATTACATGTGTAAGGATTATATATATATACATAACGTGCATACACCAAAATATAGTATATACACACCTCTGTATTTTGGAGTGACCATAAATTCAGTTTCTTAGCAGTAGGATGTCTGATTTGAAAGAGAGTAGGTTTATTAATATCGAATTCAAAGGACCATATATCATCTTCATTATACACATTTTGACCACCCCAAGCTAATCGTATATGTTTTTGTGATATTTTGTATTTAATGTCATTATATTCATCTTCATTTTGGTTTGGTTGTACACCCGTTATTTGTATGAAACATGTATTCTTTGATTGTGGGTGAAATTCAATGCTTTCACCGGGATTAATTTTGTGTATAATAGGGCTTGGTTTACTTATTAATCTATCCTTTACAACCTCTCTAAACCATAATATATTATCTCGTTTATTACGTATAATATAATTGGGTATAATTTCAAGTAATATAGTACGAAAATAAGGAGCTGGACACATAGACATACTCCCCATAAAAGATAATTTTGGTAATATTTCTGTAGCGGGTATAACTAAGGATTGTAATGATAAATCAGACATACGACATGAATTTGTAAATGTGTATGTACTCCTATTTGTTAAATTAAATAAATTAAAACGCTCCTTAATTTTCGTCCATTGATTTTTCTTATATTGTACATAATTTGAAAAATTGGGTATTAATTCTAAATTTTGATATGATATACCCATTTTCATTTCTACCCCAACAAATTCACACGGTAATGCTGTACGTACATGTGGTTTAATATAAAATCGTGCTGAATTTGATGTACGTTCTAATATTATAGGTGTGTGTAAACGATTTACCACCTATAAATTTATATATATATACATATTGTGTGTGTGAGGGGGGGGGAGGGGTGATATGAGGAATTGTTTATATGGATTATGAAGGTATATCCCATTCAAAATTACCTATTTCATAAACTTTTTATATTGTCGTATTTGTGTGTGTGTCATGTGTGTTATATATATATATAGCTTACCAAGAAAATCATGTATGAATTATCAATAAATCAATAATAAGAAATTATGTGTATACTAGATTCAGATCACATATTATACATTATACCTTACACATCACACACATCATACATACATACATACCCAAATAGAGGCAAAAATAGTAAAACTTTTGACAGCTGTGCCACATTGAAATTTGGTGGTTTGTGGGGGACAACGCCTCAATGAAGAGGCCTCCTCATATGACCGCTCAACTGTTAACACCAATTTTGTATTCATTTCATCTTCTGTGTGTTTTTCCCTCTCTAAATTGGGTGATTTTTTACGCCATTCTAATGTAGGTTTATTATCTTCATTGGTTACTGTGTGTGCTAAACAAGGTTCCATAACTACTGCTGTTTCCACAGACTAAGATAATATGTATATAAATGTGTGTGTGTGTAGATGGATATATATAGTTTCAATTGATATACATATTATCAGGTATATAGAGTATAAATCTTTGGATATATATATCATTCATTATAATACTACATTACATAATATATACGAGATAGTATATATCAAACATACATCGCCTCTCTCTCTAAAAATACACCCCAAATTTTATCCATTAAACAAACCCATTGTACAGATTACACACACAATATACACAGAATTATACACACATACACATATACCATATACATTTACACACATACATCTAAATATACATATACCATATATATATACTAAACACCATATATATACCCCTATATATACACCTATATACACAAAGAAACACATATATATATACACATATATATATACACTTATATATATACACACATAAATATATATATATATATATATATACAAACCCCCTTATACACACACCCTTACACATACACATACCCCCTTATACACACACCCTTACACATACACATACCCCCTTATACACACACCCTTACACATACACATACCTCATCTTCAATAGGGTCAAATGTGTTAAGTGTGCGAGACATAAATTGATCAAAGAAAAATATAAATTTTTCACACCGTTTACCAATAGATAAAAATGAGCCTGATTCTATACACACATCTGCTACACCTTTATTTAATAACATACCCAAACGTTTTTGATTATTTGAGGGCTCAATTAATTTAATAAATATTGGCCTGGGTAAATAGTTATATATAACCATACTATTTTCAACCAATACTTCATAAAATAATGTAGACTCCTTCTTCATACGTTCAACTGTGTGTAAAAATGTGTGTGTGTATATGTGGGCATGTGTCTATGTATGTGTGTCAGTGTATATATATATATTCATAACAGTATGTTATGTAGATCATATATGTAATGTGTGTGTGTATATATTGTAATGTGTTGTGTGGATAGCATATGTGTTGAGAGTGGAAATATTGTGTAAACATTGTGTGTGTGTATATTGAATAAATTAAGTTGTATACTAAGATGTGTATAACCTAAACATGTGTGCTGTATGTATAGGTATCTATATATTGTATATTTAGTAAGAAAATTGAAATATATAAGATGTATGTATAGAGAGTTTAGGTATAATATACATGTGTGTATATAGATTTGTGTATAAATATAGTTATAGATTTATGCGTGTATTTGTGTGTGTATAATATATTTTTAACATACTAGAAGATCGATCCTTAAACATAACTGAAACAATTGAAGAAGAGAGGCGAACTGAATTTTTCATTTCACCAAAATTCATCGTTTTGGGGGGATATAATTGAACAGTAGGATTTCCCTTTTTTGTAGCACAACTAATCATAGAGTCTATGGATGTTTTCTACACACACACATATATATATATGTAGGTACATTAAGGTATTTTTAAAAAAAAATTTTCACAAACACACACACACACACATATATATATATATATATATATATATATGTATGTATGTACATTAAGGCATTTAAAAAAAATTTTTCACACACACACACACACATAAATATACAGGTATTTAGAATAAAAATTCATTCCATATACACACACACACATAAATATACAGATGTTAAAAAAGAATTCATTCCATACACACACACAGACAGACACAGACACATATACATACACACACACAACATAGCAATCTTTA